>OX465110.1:12370718-12529755 GCA_949987565.1 Luidia sarsii
CAGTAGTGAGCCAGTCATTGTCAGTAGTGCAATCGTATGGGGAGCCGTTTTAACATTTATTCCTTACGCGACGATCTTTTACGCGATTTAGAGATATCTCTAAATCATTTAGAGATATCTCTAAATAAATTAGAGATATCTCTAATTCTTTAAGAGATATCTCTAAATAGGGCGAATTAAAGATATCTCTAAATCGAATTAGAGATATCTTGAAATAAATTTAGAGATATCTCTAATTCTATTTAGAGATATCTCTAATTCAATTTAGAGATATCTCTAATTCGATTTAGAGATATCTTGAAATTGAATTAGAGATAGCTCTAAATCGAATTAGAGATATCTCTCAATCGAATTAGAGATATCTCCAAATTAAATTAGAGATATCTCTAAATCGATTTGGAGATATCTCTAAATCAATTTTAAGATATCTTTAAATGAATTTGAAGCAACGCGAACGATGTAGTATTTAGAGATATCTCTAAATGATTTAGAGATATCTTTAAATGATTTAGAGATATCTCTAAATGATTTATAGATATCTTGAAATCATTTAGAGATATCTCTAAATGATTTAGAGATATCTCTAAATGATTTAGAGATATCTCTAAATGATTTAGAGATATCTCTAAATGATTTCAAGATATCTCTAAATCAAATGGAGCAAGCAACTCGACGATTCAGTTTTTTAGAGATATCTCTAATTATTTAAAGATATCTTTAAATAATTAGAGATATCTCTAAATAATTAGAGATATCTCTAAATAATTAGAGATATCTCTAAATAATTAAAGATATCTCTAAATAATTAAAGATATCTCTAAATAAATCGCAAAGATCAACGCGTAATGAATAAATGTTAAAGCGGCTCCCCATACAATCGGAATTCGTATGCATATACTACATGTACATGTACATGTACATGTACACTGTACATGTGTGTGTGTGTGTGTTGTACACAATGTACATTACATGCAATACATGTACATGTACATGTACTTTACATGTGTACAGTACATGTACATGTGCGCGTATAGTTGTTGATCATGAATATTCATTATTTTATTTAAATTACACACTTGGTTTTTAATATACGTATGGAACCTGTGGCTTGTTGGTCTTTCCCATTGGATTGTGTGCCTGGTCGGTGTTTCATACGTATGAAGCCTGTGGCTGGTTGTTCTTTCCCATTGGATTGTGTGGCTGGTCGGTGTTTCATACGTATGAAGCCTGTGGCTGGTTGGTCTTTCCCATTGGATTGTGTGACTGGTCGGTGTTTCATACGTATGAAGCCTGTGGCTGGTTGGTCTTTCCCATTGCATTGTGTGCCTGGTCGGTGTTTCATACGTATGAAGCCTGTGGCTGGTTGGTCTTTCCCATTAGATTGTGTGCCTGGTCGGTGTTTCATACGTATGAAGCCTATGGCTGGTTGGTCTTTCCCATTGGATTGTGTGACTGGTCGGTGTTTCATACGTATGAAGCCTGTGGCTGGTTGGTCTTTCCCATTGCATTGTGTGCCTGGTCGGTGTTTCATACGTATGAAGCCTGTGGCTGGTTGGTCTTTCCCATTGCATTGTGTGCCTGGTCGGTGTTTCATACGTATGAAGCCTGTGGCTGGTTGTTCTTTCCCATTGGATTGTGTGGCTGGTCGGTGTTTCATACGTATGAAGCCTGTGGCTGGTTGGTCTTTCCCATTGGATTGTGTGGCTGGTCGGTGTTTCATACGTATGAAGCCTGTGGCTGGTTGTTCTTTCCCATTGGATTGTGTGCCTGGTCGGTGTTTCACACGTATGAAGCCTGTGGCTGGTTGTTCTTTCCCATTGGATTGTGTGCCTGGTCGGTGTTTCATACGTGTGAAGCCTGTGGCTGGTTGGTCTTTCCCATTGGATTGTGTGCCTGGTCGGTGTTGTTTCATACGTGTGAAGCCTGTAGCTGGTTGTTCTTTCCCATTGGATTGTGTGGCTGGTCGGTGTTTCATACGTATGAAGCCTGTGGCTGGTTGTTCTTTCCCATTGGATTGTGTGCCTGGTCGGTGTTTCATACGTATGAAGCCTGTGGCTGGTTGTTCTTTCCCATTGGATTGTGTGCCTGGTCGGTGTTTCATACGTATGAAGCCTGTGGCTGGTTGTTCTTTCCCATTGGATTGTGTGCCTGGTCGGTGTTTCATACGTGTGAAGCCTGTGGCTGGTTGGTCTTTCCCATTGGATTGTGTGCCTGGTCGGTGTTGTTTCATACGTGTGAAGCCTGTAGCTGGTTGTTCTTTCCCATTGGATTGTGTGGCTGGTCGGTGTTTCATACGTATGAAGCCTGTGGCTGGTTGTTCTTTCCCATTGGATTGTGTGCCTGGTCGGTGTTTCATACGTGTGATGCCTGTGGCTGGTTGGTCTTTCCCATTGGATTGTGTGCCTGGTCGGTGTTGTTTCATACGTGTGAAGCCTGTAGCTGGTTGTTCTTTCCCATTGGATTGTGTGGCTGGTCGGTGTTTCATACGTATGAAGCCTGTGGCTGGTTGTTCTTTCCCATTGGATTGTGTGCCTGGTCGGTGTTTCATACGTGTGATGCCTGTGGCTGGTTGTTCTTTCCCATTGGATTGTGTGCCTGGTCGGTGTTTCATACATATGAAGCCTGTGGCTGGTTGTTCTTTCCCATTGCATTGTGTGCCTGGTCGGTGTTTCATACGTGTGAAGCCTGTGGCTGGTTGTTCTTTCCCATTGGATTGTGTGCCTGGTCGGTGTTTCATACGTATGAAGCCTGTGGCTGGTTGTTCTTTCCCATTGGATTGTGTGCCTGGTCGGTGTTTCATACGTATGAAGCCTGTGGCTGGTTGTTCTTTCCCATTGGATTGTGTGCCTGGTCGGTGTTTCATACGTATGAAGCCTGTGGCTGGTTGTTCTTTCCCATTGGATTGTGTGCCTGGTCGGTGTTTCATACGTGTGAAGCCTGTGGCTGGTTGGTCTTTCCCATTGGATTGTGTGCCTGGTCGGTGTTGTTTCATACGTGTGAACTGTGAAGCCTGTAGCTGGTTGTTCTTTCCCATTGGATTGTGTGGCTGGTCGGTGTTTCATACGTATGAAGCCTGTGGCTGGTTGGTCTTTCCCATTAGATTGTGTGCCTGGTCGGTGTTTCATACGTATGAAGCCTGTGGCTGGTTGTTCTTTCCCATTGGATTGTGTGGCTGGTCGGTGTTTCATACGTATGAAGCCTGTGGCTGGTTGGTCTTTCCCATTGGATTGTGTGCCTGGTCGGTGTTTCATACGTATGAAGCCTGTGGCTGGTTGTTCTTTCCCATTGGATTGTGTGGCTGGTCGGTGTTTCATACGTGTGAAGCCTGTGGCTGGTTGGTCTTTCCCATTGGATTGTGTGCCTGGTCGGTGTTTCATACGTATGAAGCCTGTGGCTGGTTGGTCTTTCCCATTGGATTGTGTGCCTGGTCGGTGTTTCATACGTATGAAGCCTGTGGCTGGTTGGTCTTTCCCATTGGATTGTGTGCCTGGTCGGTGTTTCATTTGTATGAAGCCTGTGGCTGGTTGGTCTTTCCCATTGGATTGTGTGGCTGGTTGGTGTTTCATACGTATGAAGCCTGTGGCTGGTTGGTCTTTCCCATTGGATTGTGTGCCTGGTCGGTGTTTCATACGTATGAAGCCTGTGGCTGGTTGGTCTTTCCCATTGGATTGTGTGCCTGGTCGTTGTTTAATGGTCTGTTGTTTTTGTTTCCCGGCTTCAGAATACATCAAACATGATGTACAAGTGCCTGACACAAGAGAAACATATACATGCATGTATGCAGCAGCTGTTCAGGCTAGCTGAAATGGATGGTATTTCACCATGCCATCATGAGTACCGGCACACAAAGTTTGTGCTAACAGATTTTGATTTGGATAGATGAAGGTAATGTTTTTTCTGTAACATCAATTATGTATATAATACTGGATGTTTTTCTTAAAATTTAGTGGGCCTGACGTTTCGATCCTAGCAGGACCTTTCTCAAAGGCAGAGAGGATGTTTTTAATCATTTAAGAAGGTTGTCATTTATTGAATATTTATTGTAATCTGCCTTTTTACATGTGTGCTTAATTGTACAAATCCATGCCTACACGTGTATGACTTCCTTCATGGCTGTACAGAGTAGGTTGGGCCATGGAGGAAGGAAAGTGGTTGGGCGATGGTATAATCTCCATGGTATAATCCCACAGCCTGGCTAATTCTTGTAATTTGACCTTAGTTCATCTCTATATCCCCAAGTGTGTTCTTGTTAGCCTTGTTGAACAGGAAACCCACTTGATGGGCCTTTACATAATTCCTGAGAGTAGCAAGTTGTTGTTTGGGTGGACCACAAACATTCCTGCAATACATGTATTTTTTTTGGAAAGTCATATCAAAATTTCATGCACACTTTATTTGCACAAACTCCCAGTTATGAATTGTTGGAAGTTTGTGTAATTATTGGCATGTGTAACCCAGAAAATCAACACAGTGTGGGGAAAACTAGCATTATAGCAAACAATCTCTTAAAAAAAAAAAATCCAGCGATCGGAGAAGAAGACGCTGGTTATTCTGGAAAAAAAATCAATTTTACACTACATGTACATGTATTATATATGTGACCCGGCACAACGACATGAGGAATATCCCACCTAAACACTTTTTGAGTAAACAACGCCTGAAGTTAAAGTATCCTCACAATTCAATTACAAATCAATTTTCTTTTTCTTTTTTCTTTTCGGAAATTTTAAGTATTAGAGGATATTTTGATATCATTTGAAAGCTAATGGTATACTCTTTCACATCATTAGAAAATCTCAGAATCTCAAAAGTGGGGTTATTTCTCATTATGCTGTGCCGGGTCACATATTTTGGCTGATAAAAAACCTTGCAACCTAACTTATTTGAAGTAAAAAATAAAAAATACAAGTTAAAGAAAAAAAAGGACTGACGCAACCAATCACAACCCAACTAATTCAGTTAAAAAAACAACACATTGGGATTGGAGGTGCTGTTGGCCTAAAAGAAGTGTTTATTCTCTCATTCTTATCCAAGCTTTTTTGTTTTATTGGTTTTCTACAGGAAGTGTTCCAATGAGCAGTGCATCAGTGAGCATCACTATGTTGAATATGGGCACCTACCTCATTGACCATGCTGTCATGAGGCAGTGCATGTATCTGTTCCTGTATGGATGGTAAGAAATCTAGATTAGATCAATTACAATAAGTTTGTGTGGGGATGGTATGGTTTCCTTCATCTCCTTGACATACGCTACCAGGACAGTTTCATTTGTCCTCAAGCTACATGTGGCAGCAATCCTGAGGTGGTGATCTGTGACGCCACAAACCTTTTCATCAGAAAAGACCTGTCGACATGGAGGGAAACCATGCAGATGATGAAGAAATGTACAAAGAAGTCATCAACAAAATAAGTCTTCACAATTGTCAAACAAATTAATTCAAAAGGTGACTGAACCTTCAACAAATTTTGTGGGGGCCTGGACTTGAACATGAGACCTTTGGTCTTGCTTACCAGTGTTCACACAAAACCAGAGCTCTGGAGATCAAGTCCAGGTCCAGTTAAAATTATTTTTGCCATTTTTATAAATTCTTCCTACCTTTGAGAAAGGCACTGCTTGCATCACTTTGTCAGGCCCTTCTCTTTTGTTGTTATTATTGTAATAATTCTGGACATGTTGTTGGAATCTAATAATTCTTATTTTGTGAATCTAAAATTTTGTGAGTTAAAATGAAATGGTGCTGTGCACAGCTGTCCAGACACTCCCCAGACAACAGGTAGTTCTATGGATATGTCATGGCAGTCTGTATGACAGTTGTCCCCCTTAACGGTGTGTTTGTGCATGAGACCAGATTGTCCATTTGCTGTCACATGATATGTTAAGCAATATCTATTGTAAATATTTTTTTACATATCTGCTTCATGTTTTCCATCAACCTTTAATCTATCCCTTTTTTTAAAGTTATCTCAATTCATATTTTCTCATCTTCTCATAGCCTATACATAGAGTGGCAATTGGCTTGAAACACCAATAACATTATAAAGTTGACAAACATTGCTTCCTACATATTTTAAAGAATACCATGAAATCTTTTAACTTCAAGCCATATATTCAAGCAATCCATATCCATATTCATATTATAGTTGATATAAAATGATAAACATTCTGTTACTGACCGAAATACAACCTTGATTAATTTGTTTTTTAATTCTTCTTTCCTGGTAGTAATGTTCACAGGGAAACTGTCTTCATTCCCAACATCAACACTAGAAAGCTACTAGAGAAGTACAGCAAATGTACTCCTGACCACCCGTTCTCTCCTCAAGATTTCACTCTGTTAAGAGATGGCTCAAGGGTGCATCAAGGAAGTTTTATGTCATTGCTTGACAAGCTTCTTTGAAAGGGGAGAGACAGCCACACCACCAGCCACATACAAGCATTTATTGAGGGCTCTGTCATCAGTTTCCCCTGTGTGTGGCTTTGTTCATCCTGATGCTGATATTCTCAATCTGCTCTCACGGATGGCTGGTGGATTTGAATAGGAAAGGGTGGAAAGCAATAAAAAAAAGTGTTAAAACAAACACAAAAGAGTAAATGAACAGATGGCGTACAATTTAATAAGATAATGTTGCATTTCTTTTAATTTTCTTTCATTGATTTTGCAAGTTGAAACAATAACAGTTTTAAAATACAAGAGTTACGTGCAAATAATTATTGTAAATAAATAAATGCATAGATAAATGCATGGCATGACGTTTTCATTTTTCACTTTGGAGTATATTATACAAGTGGAAATTCCAAAATGTATTAGTATGCAATTGTAATATGTTTATCTACTCCACATTTATTTGTGACTAGAAAAAAACTAACAGTAATGGTGTTGACAACCATACTCCCCAAATTAAAAAAGAAATACCACTAAAGTCACATTCTTTATCTCTTAAAGATTACAGAGAAAATAAAAGAAGAGAAATAGAAATAATACAAAATAAATTTTTAATTTGGGGTGTTTGACCACTTGATTTTGAACAAGCATAACCCATGAGTTGATACTGACATATTGCATTCACAATCAGAAAGCTTTGTTTAAGTGTTTTTATGATAAAAAGCGTCAATTTCTTGTTCCTTTTAATTATGCGGTGTCTGATTAATGTCATGTCCCGGCAAACAACTTGCTCCCTTTTCAATGGAAACATTGCCTTTTTTTCAGAGACATCTAATACAATACTAACAACATTTTTCACTCCACTTCGGTTATGAGCTAGATTTGTGTGCATAATAAACCCCCAAACATAAACATGTACATGTACATTTATTGCTGGACCAAATCCAATTGTTGATTTAATTTCCCTTGCGAAATGTCAATAATGGGCTCTGCAGGGACAACAATTGATCAGCATTGGCATGGTCCAGAGAACTTTTAGTTGATATCGTTACTAGAAAGAACAAGACAAAGAACACAGCTTTATTGCTGGATTTCAATGTTGGTGTTGAAATGTACTGTACTTTCATTTTATGGAACATGTGCTATCACTTAATTTTTTAAAGTTGTCGGTGACCTTAATAAAATGTGATTTTGTCTGTGCACAATTAAAACGTTTTTATCTGATTCCTTCTTTAGCTCCTGATTCCATTTGTTGTCGCATTACCATCTTAGTCCTACTTTGGATGTAATCAGCTTGTGCAGATTTATCAGGAAAATCGTCAAAAGGACATTACAAAAGTAAGAGACCTTTGGGAAATTTCTCAACATACTGCCATTATGATAGGATATTTCACCAGCAGGTGATTTTCGAATGACATGATTTCACCGGATGCTTTGCATAATCATTGTGATCTTTAAGATGAGTATGCCCTGAGATGAAAATAGAATGATTGCATTTCCTGTCATTACCGGTAAAATGTCAATGCCTTTACATTTAATGTTTTTGTTTCGTTTATACATCCGTTTTTCATCTTTATTTTGTTAATTATCATGAAATACTCTGAGAATCAGCGCGTGAATGGCACCGTGATGCTTAAAGAAACAACAAAATAATTAATGACCATGTTGATGAGCATTGAAACATGAACTGAAGAAGCTAGCCAGAAAAACAAAGAATCATGTAAGGAGTCTCTGCCGTTATTATCCACACCCATGACCTTTCCTGGAACAGACAAATTATGTTGTTTGCCTCTGAATGAATACGGGGGCGTGGTCCCTGGTGCCGCGGTGATGCCATACGACAGTTAACGGTCAGATGCTTCGGACCGGCACACCCATCCCAAGAAAGACTATTTGGTTTATATTTGGGAAGGCCACCATCTAAGGCCTGGATAGCTCAGATGGTAAGAGTGCCAGTACATTAATCCAGAAGTCTCGGGTTCCATTTCAGGTCAAAGTTTGCCACATTGTGAAAAAAATAATATTAGTAGTCCCCAGTCATTGTTTGTTTTGTTTGCAAACATATTTAATTTATCGCTGAATATCATGTAGTACGGCTTGATGTTTTTACTTTTATCTAAGCTTGAATTTTCTATAAAGTGTAAGGTTCCTTGAGATTTGTAATCCTGCTCGGATTGAAATTGCAAAGGCACTTAAACTCTAACTACGACTACCTAAGTTTTTTGCAAAGCTATTACAGTCACATTATACTTTTTGTAGTGTAATAAAAGCTACTAAAAATAAACATGTATGTTACAGCAACTTTTGTGTATGTCCGCAAAACCTGCACATTGTAGTGCCCAGTCTTTCTCCCATCTCCAAAAGCATCATAAATAGTTGAATAGGGCCCACTATCCTTGTTTTGATATTAAGTGTGGCACATCAATTATTTTTACCATACATTCGACTTGTTGGGAACTTATAGGAAGTAAACTATCCTGTATGAATACATGTACATGTATTTAGCAATCCCTCACTCATCGTCGCCGCTGCCCCAGCCCCTATAGCCGGAATCCATTATTCGTAAAGGTGATTTGCGCTGGCATCGTGTGAATAATAATTATTATCATTTCTGTCGCTGCGTGATTCCTAATAGCAATGGATAATGAATCCATGATTATAGGACTTTGATAGCCCTTAGAAGGAATGCCCGCGTTTTTGTTATTTTTTTTTTAAATTATTTTTTAAGCTCTTCCCATGAAGAAATTAGCATGTCCTGCAGAATTAATAATAGTTCCCGTCGGGGACCGAGACAACAACCGGAGCAGGACAGATTTAACCGACATATTTATTGTATGAATATTACGCTTTATGTGGCTCCTGTCCCGTAGACTAGTTATAAGGAAGTTTAAGAATAAGACAAATTTCTTTCACACATATTGATTAATTCCAGTATTCATACCCACGCCTTTATCGGTTATTTATAACAAAAATGATAACTATGTCCCAGCTCCCAGTAACAATGTTCTATTATGGTTCAATAAAGTTTGTTCATGTTTCCACCCATTAACTCTCACTATAGAGGGCGCTGTTCAATGAAGATGGACATTACATCTGTATGGCCTTACATGTAATGTACATAAAATTATACATGACATGTAAGGTCATACAGATGTAATGCCCATGTGTACATGTACATGTACCTGTACATGTGCGTATTACGTGTAATTATATAATTATTTTAAAACTAAATGTATTACTATCGTGTATTGAAATTGTATGGATGAATGTATTGAAAACAATTAATAATTAATTAAACTCAAAACTGCATGGACCTATAAACTGACTCGGGCTGAACAGGGTCAGACATAAGTCTTCGGAAGACTGATATGGAAGTACGTAGGAGGCTTTATACTTTATGCTGTGATACTCCATAGGTCTTTTTTTTTCTAATGAATTTTCTTTACACATAAGGGTAATCAAGATATTGCAACATCTCAATGTTACTGAAATTTAAATACAGCTGCTTTTGCATTTTTTTTTCAAACTGGCCCTTTTCAGCCGCCTTGAAATCAATTTCTAGATCTGTGTTTTGGGTTTTTTGGTGCAATTACCCCCATTCCTAGCTGTTGTCATCTGTAGCTGTCTGTCACCACAAAATAAGTTTAACAGAAAAAGGAGTGTGCATGTGGACCAAATATATATAATTGGCTGTTGTACGTGTCTGGGAGGAGGTAAATTTAGTCAAACAAATAACTAGAAAATGGATTCCCCTTTCAATGTTCAAGCACCTTTCCCATCATTTTAATTATCATGAGTACGGTCCACAAACAGTGCATCACAGTGTAAGTGTGTCCAAGTCTTACAACATTGGGAAACAAAATAATTGTCAAAGAAAACTTTCAGGTTTCCACTTTCAATTCAGGTAACATTTATTCCATTCATAGGTATCTTTGAGACCACCACCAGGGCGACCAGGGTGGGAGAAGGGGTTGCATATTATCAGTATGTGGTTCGTGATGAAATGTCGTACTGTACTGGTTCAAACGAACATTTAATTAAATATAAAGGTGGGTCTGGGAGAGACTGCAAAATAATAAAAGTAAATTTGGATAAGATAAGCGACTTCACAATGGTAACATGGCCAAGAACGATTACATTTCTTCTAGACCACTGATCAATTAGACATATTATCGTCATATTATCAAAGTTGGTGAAAAAATCAATTCAAAGAGCCGTAAAGTAATCTTGTAGACCAACCCAATTCACATTAATATAGTAATTTAGACCTTTCTGTCGACCCTTACTGCCAACAATCCACACAAATGCTCAAGCATTTCTTGACTTGAAGCGAGCATGCTCGCAAAATCCCCCAAATGTTTTAAAGCTTTATCAAATAAACTGTTTAAAGTGTCCAAAGATAATACTGTATCATCAGGATAGGCCTACTGGGAAAGTCTATAATTATTCTCTGCCATCTATACCTGGATTCCCCTTAAACGTTACCAGTAAGAACCATCATGCACATAATTTTGGCGAAGAAAAATAACCAATAAGGCCTCAGACCATCACCTTGTCGACATCCACACCCTATTTTAAAGGATTCAGATAAAAATACATTTACTAACACTGAAGCTGTCTTTCCACTGTAAAAACAAATGCTTTCTCAAAGTCTCTCTGCTTTATATCCTGAAAATATGATTTGTATGAGGAATTAATAGTGAGATCGGTTTCCAGTTAAAACAATTTATCCCCTCTATGCAACAAAGTAATAATACCGTACTGCTGAGTAACAGAAAGTTGACCCATTTTATACCCACAATTGAGGGGCCATAGTAAAAAAACATGATTTTTCTAAATTTTTTTTATTTTTATTTTTATAAAATTCAAAACTCAGTCCATATGAGACAGGGGACCTACCATTTGTTATACCGGTACTCTTCAAGACGTTTAGTTTTGAGAAAACAAAATGCAATTGTCCTTCAGGCACACAAGGGTCGTCAGGCACATGAGGGTCATAAGGCACACAAGGGCCATCTGGCTCCCGAGGGCTGTCTGGGCAGTTTTCAGTTGAAACTGACAAAACTATCATAGATGGCCGCCAGTTGGGGCACACTAAGTCTATGTGATGACCCTGAAAAACAATTGAATAATGAAGTTTCACAGATTTCATAGTTAAATTGTTATAAAAATTGTGCAGGATGAAAAAAAATATAACAAAACAAATTGAAATTACTTTCAGGGCTATCATTAACCACTTCGCGCCGGGGTTTTTTTCAGCGCCGATGACCGCCATACGGGGGTTTTTGAACAATGCATCATTTTCAAATCTCGCTAAAACAATTGGAACAATATATTTATGTGAAATAAATCGATAAGAGTATACTATGGGTACAAGAGAGTAAAATCTGGCACAATTCGGACGTCGTTGTGGCTTTTGTCAAGAGATTATCCATTCGAAAAAGGGCCCTTTGTGCATCGTCAATGGACTGTAACGGACAAGTGTGTGTGTGTGTGCGTGTACGCTGCTGACAATCCCTGACCGCAGACTCCAGCCTCCACTTTAGGCAGTCAAATCTTTGAGTTGGTCGGCCACAAACGAGCGTACAGATTACGGTAAAGAATGTGGGGGGAATTCCAATGCCAGACCGACGATCGTTGGGCTGTGTGGCATGCAAAGACAATGTCCCCCGCGTGCTTTCAGCTGCAGCGCGGTATCCCTCGATCCCCTACAGTAAAAGACCCACAATTGCACAATTACTGCTGCTAATCTTGCAATTCATGTGGCAACTTGCGTCAAAAAGGGTCTTTGTACTGATTCGTATTGCTTTGTTCTAAGCTGAAAAGAGTCTTTGTTTAGAATGTGGACAATAGTGGTGCCCGGATTTGGAGGGCCCCGTTGCATAGGCAATCCAATTGACCTCCGGATTCGGAGGTCCAGGCGCGAAGTGGTTAAGACCTTTGTTCGGAGCCTGGGAAATGCAAGTTATAAAAGGAAATCACTCAATGTTTTTAATAACTCATTTTATGTGTTATAGACAATGATTTTGCAACACATTAGGCACATATTTATTGAATTTCAAATTCACAGTTTCACCATGATTTATGGCAACGGAGATCTGTTTTTAAAATTGTGATCATCAGCTATTACGTCACTGTAATAGTTATGCTCTTTTTGTTCAAATACAAGAGGAAAAACCGGGACGGCCACGCACATTGCTTCTCTGGCCCAAGACCGTAGCAGTTGGAGGGAGTTTGTAGTCGCCTGCTCCGTAGCCAAATGATGATGATGAATAGTTATGCATGTTTGAATTTTGATAAATTATATCAATCTATATATCTAACTATTCTAAACAACAGCAACTGTTTATACATCTATTGAAACACACCTTCCAACATCCTGTTTGGTGACTGGAAGGGAACATGGTCTGGCCACCAGCATGGCTTGTTATTGATGTCCTGCCAAAACCCATAGACAGCTGTTAACAAAAAAAGAAATATTAACTGGTCATTTCAATTGTGATGCTGTGTCAAACCCCATTAGAAAAATAACATTTTATCTGCTTGTACAGATAAAGTGTCACCAACATTGACAAATGTGATTGATATCAATTCTTGCATCATAGTTATCAAGCAAACTTGGAAATTAATGACTTTTTAAATATATAAATCTATAAAGTTAGAGGGTCTGACGCTTCAGTCATAGCACCTTTCTCAAAGGCAAAGGCACAGGCTTTGCCTTTGCGAAAGGTCCTGCTAAGATCGAAACGTCAGACCCTCTAACTTTTGAGATTTATGCATTGCAGGTCACTTCAGTCATTGAGCTTAGCACTTAGCAGTTTGTAACAGTTTTTTTGTATTTACTTCATACGTTTATTTAAATAATTTACAGCAATATCCACAAATAGTGGAAACTAGTGGAAACTGCTTACTGACTCAAATGACAGAAATGCAAACATCAAACATTAGGAGTGCCTGATGTTTGGATCCTAGCAGGACCTTTCCCAAAGGCAGGGTTTAAAAAGTGTAATGTATTTTGAATGTAATGCAGAGTTTAGCTGCACGCATATGTGTAAAAAGCAACACCATGATATCATCATGAAGAATACTGATAACAGGTAACTAAAATGTTGTGAAAACATACATAAAGATAAAAATACTTAAACACAGAAAAGAAATAAAAAACAAATAAAAAATCAAGAACGTTTATGTGTTGAAATTATTAAAACCTCAATCGACAATCATATTACGGTACTTTTAAAGTTTTAATTCTGATAAAGGATTGATTGAATGTATATAGCATAATTAATCTAGTTCCTGCAAAAACTAGGAGGAACATCTCTTGACAAACCTTTGCTGTTGCAGGCAGCTGTGACCAAACGTCTAAGGGTGGCCATACTCCCTCCATGACAACAGGCTGTTTCTTTTCCCTTCTGGCCCTTGATGGTAAACCTGCAAATAAAAAAAGAAGAGGAAAAACTGACTGGGAACAAATTGGCAAAGAAAATTTTGACTGGACCAAGACTTGTACAGTACAGTATTGAAGTATTTGTACAGTATTGAAGTATTGGTGAAACCGATTTGTACATTTATGAACTTAGTCTGCAACAAATTTAAGTCTCACTAAAGCATTTGAAATTTAGTTGTAAAATTGTTTGTACTGAAAGGTTACACTACCTCTGATAAAACCAGATTTATGCATAGATTTATGCAACACATCATATTCAAATTTAGAGCAACAAAAAAGGATAAATACCACTTCCTGTATTTTACTCCACTTTCGTCTGTTAAACTGATGGAATGAGCGCACATGCTATGGAGAACAAAACAATAAAAGACAAAATTTCAACACTGCGAACATAAAAAAACCCAAATTAACCATCCAACAAAAACAAAATCAACAAACAAGCGAGAAATCAAACAAAAGAGGAAGCAAGCAAACCAGAAAAAACAATTAAGTTGGACGTCTTAACTTAATTCAGAGAGTTTTTGCAATTTTCTAAAATAAATTGGACATTTTAAAAGTAATATGCAAAGACTAAAATGACTAAAATGACTAAACGGCAAATATCCAAACTTGGAGGGCCTGATGATGCTCCTAGCAGGACCTTTCTCTGTCTGCCTTTGAGAAAGGTATGTTCTGCTACTGCTAAGTTTGAAACATCAGGCCTTCCAATTTTTTATATTGGACATTCTATGTTTAATAATAAATTTTGAAATGGAGTGCAAAGAAAAAGATTAACAATTCATTAGAATACATCTTATATCTGTAGACCCCCAAGATATTTTGGGACAATGCACAAAGGTATAATTTCAATCAACAACTAAGTACTACTAGTACTAGTACTAGTACTAGTCCTATAGTACTAGTACTAGTAGTACTAGTAGTAGTAGTACTAGTAGTAGTAGTACTAGTAGTAGTAGTACTAGTAGTAGTAGTAGTGGTAGCAACTGTAGCACTAGCACTAGCGCAGAGAGAAAAGTCCTGCTAGGATCGAAATGTCAGGCCCACTAGTTTAAAATTTGCCAAATTACCGGGGGTAATGATAAAATAACTCTGTATGAACACCTCCATGGAAAGACCAACCAGCCACAGGCTTCATACGTATGAAACACCGACCAGCCACACAATCCAATGGGAAAGACCAACCAGCCACAGGCTTCATACGTATGAAACACCGACCAGCCACACAATCCAATGGGAAAGACCAACCAGCCACAGGCTTCATACGTATGAAACACCGACCAGCCACACAATCTAATGGGAAAGACCAACCAGCCACAGGCTTCATACGTATGAAACACCGACCAGCCACACAATCCAATGGGAAAGACCAACCAGCCACAGGCTTCATACGTATGAAACACCGACCAGCCACACAATCCAATGGGAAAGACCAACCAGCCACAGGCTTCATACGTATGAAACACCGACCAGGCACACAATCTAATGGGAAAGACCAACCAGCCACAGGCTTCATACGTATGAAACACCGACCAGCCACACAATCCAATGGGAAAGACCAACCAGCCACAGGCTTCATACGTATGAAACACCGACCAGGCACACAATCTAATGGGAAAGACCAACCAGCCACAGGCATCATACGTATGAAACACCGACCAGCCACACAATCCAATGGGAAAGACCAACCAGCCACAGGCTTCATACGTATGAAACACCGACCAGCCACACAATCCAATGGGAAAGACCAACCAGCCATAGGCTTCATACGTATGAAACATCGACCAGCCACACAATCCAATGGGAAAGACCAACCAGCTACAGGCTTCATACGTATGAAACACCGACCAGGCACACAATCTAATGGGAAAGACCAACCAGCCACAGGCTTCATATACATGTATGAAACACCGACCAGCCACACAATCCAATGGGAAAGACCAACCAGCCACAGGCTTCGTATGTATGAAACACCGACCAGCCACACAATCCAATGGGAAAGACCAACCAGCCACAGGCTTCATACGTATGAAACACCGACCAGCCACACAATCCAATGGGAAAGACCAACCAGCCACAGGCTTCATACGTATGAAACACCGACCAGCCACACAATCTAATGGGAAAGACCAACCAGCCACAGGCTTCATACGTATGAAACACCGACTAGCCACACAATCCAATGGGAAAGACCAACCAGCCACAGGCTTCATACGTATGAAACACCGACCAGCCACACAATCTAATGGGAAAGACCAACCAGCCACAGGCTTCATACGTATGAAACACCGACCAGCCACACAATCCAATGGGAAAGACCAACCAGCCACAGGCTTCATATGTATGAAACACGGACCAGCCACAATCCAATGGGAAAGGTCTTTGAGAAGGTCCTGCTTGGATCGAAACATTAGGCCCACTAAATTTTTGAGATTTGCATTCTGGTAATTTTAGTCAGTAAGCAGTTTGCAACCTTTTTGTATACCACTTTAGTTTCAGTCTCTTGGTAGGTGAAATCATGGTGAAATCGATGCTAGGAGTAGGAAGCAGATTGACATGGGACGAGTAAGTTACCCATTATAAATATAACTATAGTATAAGACTAAGAGAACTAAGATGAGTATCATGGAAAGAGTGACTGTCTCATGTCGAGAACTTGAGATGCGTCATAATCTTCGGATCAATTTGATCAAGAGGCACATTCAACTTGTCTTAATTAATCAAACACATCTCAGCTAGTTTTTTTAATCAGCCACAGAGCCAGATACACGTACATATTTTACCTGTTCCAAGATCGGCAGCAGGATAGTCCGAGTAAGTTGGACCCAACAAGTCACTTTTTATCGAATTTTGAAGTTTTAAGGGACGGTGACTGTAGGGTCCAAGGATCGTGGCTATGCATTGTGGAAATGTCATCTTTGAAAAATACCCCCAACAGAAATCCCCAGATTTACCCCCCAAAACACCCGTGAAACAGTCCCACGCGCCCATTGAGGATTTAGTGAGAATTACAGATTCCAATACTGGTCATATTGTTTTACTCACGTTTGGGAAAAAGGAGAAATTTCCCCTCAGTTGACTGAGAACGGGTAGACGAGCCGAGCGTGCGCACACACTTCCGCAGACCACTCCCCATCCGGACCTGCCTGCACATCGTGATGTCATGCAGTTTTCAAATCCAAGATGGCCACCCCAACTCGGCTCGTCTACCCGTTCTTAGTCAACTGAGGGGAAAGTTCTCCCTTTTCCCAAACGTGAGTAAAACAAAATGAGCAGTATTGGAATCTGTAAATCTCACTGAATCCTCAATGGGCACGTGGGACGGTTTCACAGGTGTTTTGGGGGGTAAATCTGGGGATTTCGGTTGGGGGTATTTTTCAAAGATGACATTTCCACAATGCATAGCCACGATCCTTGGACCCTACAGTCACCCGTCTCTCAAAATTTCAAAATTTGATAAAAAAAAGGGTGACTTGTTGGGTCCAAGTTACTCAAACTAGCAGCAGGAGCATCATCAGTGATGTGATCCGGGCAATCGGTGAAGTAGGTGGACGATGTAGTGCTTGTAGCAGTACCAGCAGTAGTATCTGCTGAAGGTGAAGCTGTAATATAACAGGGAAATTCATAGGCATACTGTTAATTTTATATTTAGCTTAGGTAAATTTGTAGCTCTTTAAAGTTAACGACAATCAAAATATAAGACTTAAGATAATTAAAGACAATGTAAAATAACTAAAATGCTTTCAGTTACCATGGCATAGGTATAGAACTGCTTGGTCAGCTAGTATTACTACAACTACTAGCACTTGTAGTTGTACTGTATTACTACTACTAGTACTAGTAGTAGTACTAGCACTTGTACTTGTAGTTGTATTACTACTACTACTAGTTCTACTACTACTACTAGTAGTACTAGTACTAGTACTAGTACCAGTAGTACTACTACTAGTAAAGTAGTAGTACTACTTCTACTACTTAAACTTAAAGTTGTACTTGTAGTTGTAGCTGTAGCAGTGTCGGTACAGTAGTAGCACTGGTAGTGGTAGCAGTTATATGGAGTGGAAGGGGTGGAAGTAGTGCCTAGTGGATCGGCGCTTCCTTCGCATTGTGGCACCTTAAAAAAGTCACATTGAATTTCTTCATTAAATCTACAGGTCCGTATAGGTTGAACTGATACCAATCCTGTGCATACTTTGCCCTCTTTTTTCGATTCTTTTCTTCTTTATCACCAATGACCAAACGGCCCTGGTACGTAGTACTAGTAGTAATAGTAAAGAAGTACTGTTGTAATACTGGTACTGTGGTACTGGTAGTGCCTAGCAGGCTAGTGCCTAGTCAGTACAGTAGTGCCTAGTGCAGTAGTGGGAGTACCCGAGTAGTGCCTAGTGCCAGTGCCAGGGCAGTGGTATACAAAAGCAAAGTTTAGTTTAATAAATTGCAACGTACATGTAGTTGTACGCAAAGTCATATACATGTACAATGTACATGTACATGTGCACTGCCGTGCAAAAGTCTGATCGCACTCACATTGACGCTGGCGGGGCCTTTACACGTTGCTGAAACATGGCTCACTTTCGTGTTACTTTCGTGTTTTTATCGTACCATGGGCGCCGCCATCTTGGATTTCGCCGACTCTCCGTTAACTTTGTGCACACCGAACACGAACACATTCATATTTGGATACTTTTATCACTTTCAGGGAATGATTCATAGAATATAACGTGAATTTAACAGAATGTGGATATTCACAAAGACACTACATGTACATCACTACATGTACATGTACATGTGCACTGTACATGTATATTACAAGCAACA
The DNA here is from genome assembly GCA_949987565.1 of Luidia sarsii. Classification (NCBI taxonomy): domain Eukaryota; kingdom Metazoa; phylum Echinodermata; class Asteroidea; order Paxillosida; family Luidiidae; genus Luidia; species Luidia sarsii. The sequence continues at coordinate 12,389,364 of OX465110.1, forward strand.
TTTCATCAGGGAATAGAAAATTCCTCTGACATCAAGCCGGGTTTTAATGTTTATTCATTAGGGCCATTACGGCCTAATCTCCGCCCATTTTCTATGAGCGTAAAAAACCCTTTGCAGAGACTTGTGAAGAAGACTAGCAAGTCAGAGCTGTGATTGGTCGGCAACCAAGTAAACTGGTTCCCAACCAACGGGACCTTAGTTTTTACCGCGCCAAGGGCGGGAACCAGCGACCGGTAAGGAAAAACGAGCCATAAACGGGCTCACACATATGAAGACCTACCAGCCTGGTCAGTGTTTTGGGGTACCTGTTTGCGCATGCGCAGAAAGGAGTAGAACTGTGTTAGTCTCTATTCAGTCGTTAGGGTCCTGTAAAAGATACTGTTGTGTCTTGCAAATGGCATTCCATTTAGAATATCCCCCCATCGAACAATGATATGAATAATAATTCATTCATAATGACGATTAAAGGAGCAGTATGTGAGCCAGTCATTGTCAGTAGTGCAATCGGAATTCGTATGCATATACTACATGTACATGTACATGTGAGTGTGTTGTACATTACATGCAATACATGTACTTTACATGTGTACAGTACATGTACATGTGCGCGTATAGTTGTTGATCATGAATATTCATTATTTTATTTAAATTACACACTTGGTTTTTAATATACGTATGGAGCCTGTGGCTTGTTGGTCTTTCCCATTGGATTGTGTGCCTGGTCGGTGTTTCATACGTATGAAGCCTGTGGCTGGTTGTTCTTTCCCATTGGATTGTGTGCCTGGTCGGTGTTTCATATGTATGAAGCCTGTGGCTGGTTGGTCTTTCCCATTGGATTGTGTGCCTGGTCGGTGTTTCATACGTATGAAGCCTGTAGCTGGTTGTTCTTTCCCATTGGATTGTGTGCCTGGTCGGTGTTTCATACGTATGAAGCCTGTGGCTGGTTGTTCTTTCCCATTGGATTGTGAGCCTGGTCGGTGTTTCATACGTATGAAGCCTGTGGCTGGTTGGTCTTTCCCATTGGATTGTGTGCCTGGTCGGTGTTTCATACGTATGAAGCCTGTGGCTGGTTGTTCTTTCCCATTGGATTGTGTGCCTGGTCGGTGTTTCATACGTATGAAGCCTGTGGCTGGTTGGTCTTTCCCATTGGATTGTGTGCCTGGTCGGTGTTTCATACGTATGAAGCCTGTGGCTGGTTGTTCTTTCCCATTGGATTGTGTGCCTGGTCGGTGTTTCATACGTATGAAGCCTGTGGCTGGTTGTTCTTTCCCATTGGATTGTGTGGCTGGTCGGTGTTTCATACGTATGAAGCCTGTGGCTGGTTGGTCTTTCCCATTGGATTGTGTGCCTGGTCGGTGTTTCATACGTATGAAGCCTGTGGCTGGTTGTTCTTTCCCATTGGATTGTGTGCCTGGTCGGTGTTTCATACGTGTGAAGCCTGTGGCTGGTTGGTCTTTCCCATTGGATTGTGTGCCTGGTCGGTGTTTCATACGTATGAAGCCTGTGGCTGGTTGGTCTTTCCCATTGGATTGTGTGCCTGGTCGGTGTTTCATACGTGTGAAGCCTGTGGCTGGTTGGTCTTTCCCATTGGATTGTGTGCCTGGTCGGTGTTTCATACGTATGAAGCCTGTGGCTGGTTGGTCTTTCCCATTGGATTGTGTGCCTGGTCGGTGTTTCATACGTATGAAGCCTGTGGCTGGTTGGTCTTTCCCATTGGATTGTGTGCCTGGTCGGTGTTTCATACGTGTGAAGCCTGTGGCTGGTTGGTCTTTCCCATTGGATTGTGTGCCTGGTCGGTGTTTCATACGTATGAAGCCTGTGGCTGGTTGGTCTTTCCCATTGGATTGTGTGCCTGGTCGGTGTTGTTTCATACGTGTGAAGCCTGTAGCTGGTTGTTCTTTCCCATTGGATTGTGTGCCTGGTCGGTGTTTCATACGTATGAAGCCTGTGGCTGGTTGGTCTTTCCCATTGGATTGTGTGCCTGGTCGGTGTTTCATACGTATGAAGCCTGTGGCTGGTTGTTCTTTCCCATTGGATTGTGTGCCTGGTCGGTGTTTCATACGTATGAAGCCTGTGGCTGGTTGTTCTTTCCCATTGGATTGTGTGGCTGGTCGGTGTTTCATACGTATGAAGCCTGTGGCTGGTTGTTCTTTCCCATTGGATTGTGTGCCTGGTCGGTGTTTCATACGTGTGAAGCCTGTGGCTGGTTGGTCTTTCCCATTGGATTGTGTGCCTGGTCAGTGTTGTTTCATACGTGTGAAGCCTGTAGCTGGTTGTTCTTTCCCATTGGATTGTGTGCCTGGTCGGTGTTTCATACGTGTGAAGCCTGTAGCTGGTTGTTCTTTCCCATTGGATTGTGTGGCTGGTCGGTGTTTCATACGTATGAAGCCTGTGGCTGGTTGTTCTTTCCCATTGGATTGTGTGCCTGGTCGGTGTTGTTTCATACGTGTGAAGCCTGTAGCTGGTTGTTCTTTCCCATTGGATTGTGTGGCTGGTCGGTGTTTCATACGTATGAAGCCTGTGGCTGGTTGGTCTTTCCCATTAGATTGTGTGCCTGGTCGGTGTTTCATACGTATGAAGCCTGTGGCTGGTTGTTCTTTCCCATTGGATTGTGTGCCTGGTCGGTGTTTCATACGTATGAAGCCTGTGGCTGGTTGGTCTTTCCCATTGGATTGTGTGCCTGGTCGGTGTTTCATACGTATGAAGCCTGTGGCTGGTTGTTCTTTCCCATTGGATTGTGTGCCTGGTCGGTGTTTCATACGTGTGAAGCCTGTGGCTGGTTGGTCTTTCCCATTGGATTGTGTGCCTGGTCGGTGTTTCATACGTATGAAGCCTGTGGCTGGTTGTTCTTTCCCATTGGATTGTGTGCCTGGTCGGTGTTTCATACGTGTGAAGCCTGTAGCTGGTTGGTCTTTCCCATTGGATTGTGTGGCTGGTTGGTGTTTCATACGTATGAAGCCTGTGGCTGGTTGGTCTTTCCCATTGGATTGTGTGGCTGGTTGGTGTTTCATACGTATGAAGCCTGTGGCTGGTTGGTCTTTCCCATTGGATTGTGTGCCTGGTCGGTGTTTCATACGTATGAAGCCTGTGGCTGGTTGGTCTTTCCCATTGGATTGTGTGCCTGGTCGGTGTTTCATACGTATGAAGCCTGTGGCTGGTTGGTCTTTCCCATTGGATTGTGTGCCTGGTCGGTGTTTCATACGTATGAAGCCTGTGGCTGGTTGTTCTTTCCCATTGGATTGTGTGCCTGGTCGGTGTTTCATACGTATGAAGCCTGTGGCTGGTTGGTCTTTCCCATTGGATTGTGTGCCTGGTCGGTGTTGTTTCATACGTGTGAAGCCTGTAGCTGGTTGTTCTTTCCCATTGGATTGTGTGCCTGGTCGGTGTTTCATACGTATGAAGCCTGTGGCTGGTTGGTCTTTCCCATTGGATTGTGTGCCTGGTCGGTGTTTCATACGTATGAAGCCTGTGGCTGGTTGTTCTTTCCCATTGGATTGTGTGCCTGGTCGGTGTTTCATACGTATGAAGCCTGTGGCTGGTTGTTCTTTCCCATTGGATTGTGTGGCTGGTCGGTGTTTCATACGTATGAAGCCTGTGGCTGGTTGTTCTTTCCCATTGGATTGTGTGCCTGGTCGGTGTTTCATACGTGTGAAGCCTGTGGCTGGTTGGTCTTTCCCATTGGATTGTGTGCCTGGTCAGTGTTGTTTCATACGTGTGAAGCCTGTAGCTGGTTGTTCTTTCCCATTGGATTGTGTGCCTGGTCGGTGTTTCATACGTGTGAAGCCTGTAGCTGGTTGTTCTTTCCCATTGGATTGTGTGGCTGGTCGGTGTTTCATACGTATGAAGCCTGTGGCTGGTTGTTCTTTCCCATTGGATTGTGTGCCTGGTCGGTGTTGTTTCATACGTGTGAAGCCTGTAGCTGGTTGTTCTTTCCCATTGGATTGTGTGGCTGGTCGGTGTTTCATACGTATGAAGCCTGTGGCTGGTTGGTCTTTCCCATTAGATTGTGTGCCTGGTCGGTGTTTCATACGTATGAAGCCTGTGGCTGGTTGTTCTTTCCCATTGGATTGTGTGCCTGGTCGGTGTTTCATACGTATGAAGCCTGTGGCTGGTTGGTCTTTCCCATTGGATTGTGTGCCTGGTCGGTGTTTCATACGTATGAAGCCTGTGGCTGGTTGTTCTTTCCCATTGGATTGTGTGCCTGGTCGGTGTTTCATACGTGTGAAGCCTGTGGCTGGTTGGTCTTTCCCATTGGATTGTGTGCCTGGTCGGTGTTTCATACGTATGAAGCCTGTGGCTGGTTGTTCTTTCCCATTGGATTGTGTGCCTGGTCGGTGTTTCATACGTGTGAAGCCTGTAGCTGGTTGGTCTTTCCCATTGGATTGTGTGGCTGGTTGGTGTTTCATACGTATGAAGCCTGTGGCTGGTTGGTCTTTCCCATTGGATTGTGTGGCTGGTTGGTGTTTCATACGTATGAAGCCTGTGGCTGGTTGGTCTTTCCCATTGGATTGTGTGCCTGGTCGGTGTTTCATACGTATGAAGCCTGTGGCTGGTTGGTCTTTCCCATTGGATTGTGTGCCTGGTCGGTGTTTCATACGTATGAAGCCTGTGGCTGGTTGGTCTTTCCCATTGGATTGTGTGCCTGGTCGGTGTTTCATACGTATGAAGCCTGTGGCTGGTTGTTCTTTCCCATTGGATTGTGTGCCTGGTCGGTGTTTCATACGTATGAAGCCTGTGGCTGGTTGGTCTTTCCCATTGGATTGTGTGCCTGGTCGTTGTTTAATGGTCTGTTGTTTTTGTTTCCCGGCTTCAGAATACATCAAACATGATGTACAAGTGCCTGACACAAGAGAAACATATACATGCATGTATGCAGCAGCTGTTCAGGCTAGCTGAAATGGATGGTATTTCACCATGCCATCATGAGTACCGGCACACAAAGTTTGTGCTAACAGATTTTGATTTGGATAGATGAAGGTAATGTTTTTTCTGTAACATAAATTATGTATATATAATACTGGATGTTTTTCTTAAAATTTAGTGGGCCTGACGTTTCGATCCTAGCAGGACCTTTCTCAAAGGCAGAGAGGATGTTTTTAATCATTTAAGAAGGTTGTCATTTATTGAATATTTATTGTAATCTGCCTTTTTACATGTGTGCTTAATTGTACAAATCCATGCCTACACGTGTATGACTTCCTTCATGGCTGTACAGAGTAGGTTGGGCCATGGAGGAAGGAAAGTGGTTGGGCGATGGTATAATCTCCATGGTATAATCCCACAGCCTGGCTAATTCTTGTAATTTGACCTTAGTTCATCTCTATATCCCCAAGTGTGTTCTTGTTAGCCTTGTTGAACAGGAAACCCACTTGATGGGCCTTTACATAATTCCTGAGAGTAGCAAGTTGTTGTTTGGGTGGACCACAAACATTCCTGCAATACTGTACATGTATTTTTTTTGGAAAGTCATATCAAAATTTCATGCACACTTTATTTGCACAAACTCCCAGTTATGAATTGTTGGAAGTTTGTGTAATTATTGGCATGTGTAACCCAGAAAATCAACACAGTGTGGGGAAAACTAGCATTATAGCAAACAATCTCTTAAAAAAAAAAAAATCCAGCGATCGGAGAAGAAGACGCTGGTTATTCTGGAAAAAATCAATTTTACACTACATGTACATGTATTATATATGTGACCCGGCACAACGACATGAGGAATATCCCACCTAAACACTTTTTGAGTAAACAACGCCTGAAGTTAAAGTATTTTCACAATTCAATTACAAATCAATTTTCTTTTTCTTTTTTATTTTCGGAAATTTTAAGTATTAGAGGATATTTTGATATCATTTGAAAGCTAATGGTATACTCTTTCACATCATTAGAAAATCTCAAAATCTCAAAAGTGGGGTTATTTCTCATTATGTTGTGCCGGGTCACATATTTTGGCTGATAAAAAACCTTGCAACCTAATTTATTTGAAGTAAAAAATAAAAAATACAAGTTAAAGAAAAAAAAGGACTGACGCAACAAATCACAACCCAACTAATTCAGTTAAAAAAAAAACACATTGGGATTTGAGGTGCTGTTGGCCTAAAAGAAGTGTTTATTCTCTCATTCTTATCCAAGCTTTTTTGTTTTATTGGTTTTCTACAGGAAGTGTTCCAATGAGCAGTGCATCAGTGAGCATCACTATGTTGAATATGGGCACCTACCTCATTGACCATGCTGTCATGAGGCAGTGCGTGTATCTGTTCCTGTATGGAAGGTAAGAAATCTAGATTAGATCAATTACAATAAGTTTGTGTGGGGATGGTATGGTTTCCTTCATCTCCTTGACATACGCTACCAGGACAGTTTCATTTGTCCTCAAGCTACATGTGGCAGCAATCCTGAGGTGGTGATCTGTGACGCCACAAACCTTTTCATCAGAAAAGACCTGTCGACATGGAGGGAAACCATGCAGATGATGAAGAAATGTACAAAGAAGTCATCAACAAAATAAGTCTTCACAATTGTCAAACAAATTAATTCAAAAGGTGACTGAACCTTCAACAAATTTTGTGGGGGCCTGGACTTGAACATGAGACCTTTGGTCTTGCTTACCAGTGTTCACACAAAACCAGAGCTCTGGAGATCAAGTCCAGGTCCAGTTAAAATTATTTTTGCCATTTTTATAAATTCTTCTTACCTTTGAGAAAGGCACTGCTTGCATCACTTTGTCAGGCCCTTCTCTTTTGTTATTATTGTAATAATTCTGGACATGTTGTTGGAATCTAATAATTCTTATTTTGTGAATCTAAAATTTTGTGAGTTAAAATGAAATGGTGCTGTGCACAGCTGTCCAGACACTCCCCAGACAACAGGTAGTTCTATGGATATGTCATGGCAGTCTGTATGACAGTTGTCCTCCTTAACGGTGTGTTTGTGCATGAGACCAGATTGTCCATTTGCTGTCACATGATATGTTAAGCAATATCTATTGTAAATATTTTTTTACATATCTGCTTCATGTTTTCCATCAACCTTTAATCTATCCCTTTTTTTTAAGTTATCTCAATTCATATTTTCTCATCTTCTCATAGCCTATACATAGAGTGGCAATTGGCTTGAAACACCAATAACATTATAAAGTTGACAAACATTGCTTCCTACATATTTTAAAGAATACCATGAAATCTTTTAACTTCAAGCCATATATTCAAGCAATCCATATCCATATTCATATTATAGTTGATATAAAATGATAAACATTCTGTTACTGACCGAAATACAACCTTGATTAATTTGTTTTTTAATTCTTCTTTCCTGGTAGTAATGTTCACAGGGAAACTGTCTTCATTCCCAACATCAACACTAGAAAGCTACTAGAGAAGTACAGCAAATGTACTCCTGACCACCCGTTCTCTCCTCAAGATTTCACTCTGTTAAGAGATGGCTCAAGGGTGCATCAAGGAAGTTTTATGTCATTGCTTGACAAGCTTCTTTGAAAGGGGAGAGACAGCCACACCACCAGCCACATACAAGCATTTATTGAGGGCTCTGTCATCAGTTTCCCCTGTGTGTGGCTTTGTTCATCCTGATGCTGATATTCTCAATCTGCTCTCACGGATGGCTGGTGGATTTGAATAGGAAAGGGTGGCAAGCAATAAACAAAGTGTTAAAACAAACACAAAAGAGTAAATGAACAGATGGCGTACAATTTAATAAGATAATGTTGCATTTCTTTTAATTTTCTTTCATTGATTTTGCAAGTTGAAACAATAACAGTTTTAAAATACAAGAGTTACGTGCAAATAATTATTGTAAATAAATAAATGCATAGATAAATGCATGGCATGACGCTTTCATTTTTCACTTTGGAGTATATTATACAAGTGGAAATTCCAAAATGTATTAGTATGCAATTGTAATATGTTTATCTACTCCACATTTATTTGTGACTAGAAAAAAACTAACAGTAATGGTGTTGACAACCATACTCCCCAAATTAAAAAAGAAATACCACCAAAGTCACATTCTTTATCTCTTAAAGATTACAAAGAAAATAAAAGAAGAGAAATAGAAATAATACAAAATAAAATTTTAATTTGGGGTGTTTGACCACTTGATTTTGAACAAGTATAACCCATGAGTTGCTACTGACATATTGCATTCACAATCAGAAAGCTTTGTTTAAGGGTTTTTATGATAAAAAGTGTCAATTTCTTGTTCCTTTTAATTATGCGGTGTCTGATTAATGTCATGTCCCGGCAAACAACTTGCTCCCTTTTGAATGGAAACATTGCCTTTTTTTCAGAGACATCTAATACAATACTAACAACATTTTTCACTCCACTTCGGTTATGAGCTAGATTTGTGTGCATAATAAACCCCCAAACATAAACATGTACATGTACATTTATTGCTGGACCAAATCCAATTGTTGATTTAATTTCCCTTGCGAAATGTCAATAATGGGCTCTGCAGGGACAACAATTGATCAGCATTGGCATGGTCCAGAGAACTTTTAGTTGATATCGTTACAAGAAAGAACAAGACAAAGAACACAGCTTTATTGCTGGATTTCAATGTTGGTGTTGAAATGTACTGTACTTTCATTTTATGGAACATGTGCTATCACTTAATTTTTAAAAGTTGTCAGTGACCTTAATAAAATGTGATTTTGTCTGTGCACAATTAAAACGTTTTTATCTGATTCCTTCTTTAGCTCCTGATTTCATTTGTTGTCGCATTACCATCTTAGTCCTACTTTGGATGTAATCAGCTTGTGCAGATTTATCAGCAAAATCGTCAAAAGGACATTACAAAAGTAAGAGACCTTTGGGAAATTTCTCAACATACTGCCATTATGATAGGATATTTCACCAGCAGGTGATTTTCGAATGACATGATTTCACCGGATGCTTTGCATAATCATTGTGATCTTTAAGATGAGTATGCCCTGAGATGGAAATAGAATGATTGCATTTCCTGTCATTACCGGTAAAATGCCAATGCCTTTACATTTAATGTTTTTGTTTCGTTTATACATCCGTTTTTCATCTTTATTTTGTTAATTATCATGAAATACTCTGAGAATCAGCGCGTGAATGGCACCGTGATGCTTAAAGAAACAACAAAATAATTAATGACCATGTTGATGAGCATTGGTACATGAACTGAAGAAGCTAGCCAGAAAAACAAAGAATCATGTAAGGAGTCTCTGCCGTTATTATCCACACCCATGACCTTTTCTGGAACAGACAAATTATGTTGTTTGCCTCTGAATGAATACGTGGGCGTGGTCCCTGGTGCCGCGGTGATGCCATACGACAGTTAACGGTCAGATGCTTCGGACCGGCACACCCATCCCAAGAGAGACTATTTGGTTTATATTTGGGAAGGCCACCATAGCTCAGATGGTAAGAGTGCCAGTACATTAATCCAGAAGTCTCGGGTTCCATTTCAGGTCAAAGTTTGCCACATTGTGAAAAAAATAATATTAGTAGTCCCCAGTCATTGTTTGTTTTATTTGCAAACATATTTAATTTATCGCTGAATATCATGTAGTACGGCTTGATGTTTTTACTTTTATCTAAGCTTGAATTTTCTATAAAGTGTAAGGTTCCTTGAGATTTGTAATCCTGCTCAGATTGATATTGCAAAGGCACTCAAACTCTAACTACGACTACCTAAGTTTTTTGCAAAGCTATTACAGTCACATTATACTTTTTGTAGTGTAATAAAAGCTACTAAAAATAAACATGTATGTTACAGCAACTTTTGTGTATGTCCGCAAAACCTGCACATTGTAGTGCCCAGTCTTTCTCCCATCTCCAAAAGCATCATAAATAGTTGAATAGCTAGGGCCCACTATCCTTGTTTTGATATTAAGTGTGGCACATCAATTATTTTTACCATACATTCGACTTGTTGGGAACTTATAGGAAGTAAACTATCCTGTATGAATACATGTACATGTATTTAGCAATCCCTCACTCATCGTCGCCGCTGCCCCAGCCCCTATAGCCGGAATCCATTATTCGTAAAGGTGATTTGCGCTGGCATCGTGTGAATAATAATTATTATCATTTCTGTCGCTGCGTGATTCCAAATAGCAATGGATAATGAATCCATGATTATAGGACTTTGATAGCCCTTAGAAGGAATGCCCGCGTTTTTGTTATTTTTTTTTAAAATTATTTTTTAAGCTCTTCCCATGAAGAAATTAGCATGTCCTGCAGAATTAATAATAGTTCCCGCCGGGGACCGAGACAACAACCGGAGCAGGACAGATTTAACCGACATATTTATTGTATGAATATTACGCTTAATGTGGCTCCTGTCCCGTAGACTAGTTACAAGGAAGTTTAAGAATAAGACAAATTTCTTTCACACATATTGATTAATTCCAGTATTCATACCCACGCCTTTATCGGTTATTTATAACAAAATGATAACTATGTCCCAGCTCCCAGTAACAATGTTCTATTATGGTTCAATAAAGTTTGTTCATGTTTCCACCCATTAACTCTCACTATAGAGGGCGCTGTTCAATGAAGATGGACATTACATCTGTATGGCCTTACATGTAATGTACATATAAAATTATACATGACATGTAAGGTCATACAGATGTAATGCCCATGTGTACATGTACATGTACATGTACCTGTACATGTGCGTATTACGTGTAATTATATAATAATTATTTTAAAACTAAATGTATTACTATCGTGTATTGAAATTGTATGGATGAATGTATTGAAAACAATTAATAATTAATTAAACTCAAAACTGCATGGACCTATAAACTGACTCGGGCTGAACAGGGTCAGACATAAGTCTTCGGAAGACTGATATGGAAGTACGTAGGAGGCTTTATACTTTATGCTGTGATACTCCATAGGTCCTTTTTTTTCTAATGAATTTTCTTTACACATAAGGGTAATCAAGATATTGCAACATCTCAATGTTACTGAAATTTAATTACAGCTGCTTTTGTATTTACCAAGCATTTTTTTTTTCAAACTGGCCCTTTTCAGCCGCCTTGAAATCAATTTCTAGATCTGTGTTTTGGGTTTTTTGGTGCAATTACCCCCATTCCTAGCTGTTGTCATCTCTAGCTGTCTGTCACCACAAAATAAGCTTAACAGAAAAAGGAGTGTGCATGTGGACCAAATATATATAATTGGCTGTTGTACGTGTCTGGAAGGAGGTAAATTTAGTCAAACAAATAACTAGAAAATGGATTCCCCTTTCAATGTTCAAGCACCTTTCCCATCATTCTAATTATCATGAGTACGGTCCACAAACAGTGCATCACAGTGTAAGTGTGTCCAAGTCTTACAACATTGGGAAACAAAATAATTGTCAAAGAAAACTTTCAGGTTTCCACTTTCAATTCAGGTAACATTTATTCCATTCATAGGTATCTTTGAGACCACCACCAGGGCGACCAGGGTGGGAGAAGGGGTTGCATATTATCAGTATGTGGTTCGTGATGAAATGTCGTACTGTACTGGTTCAAACGAACATTTAATTAAATATAAAGGTGGGTCTGGGAGAGACTGCAAAATAATAAAAGTAAATTTGGATAACATAAGCGACTTCACAATGGTAACATGGCCAAGAACGATTACATTTCTTCTAGACCACTGATCAATTAGACATATTATCGTCATATTATCAAAGTTGGTGAAAAAATCAATTCAAAGAGCCGTAAAGTAATCTTGTAGACCAACCCAATTCACATTAATATAGTCATTTAGACCTTTCTGTCGACCCTTACTGCCAACAGTCCACACAAATGCTCAGGCATTTCTTGACTTGAAGCGACCATGCTCGCAAAATCCCCCAAATGTTTTAAAGCTTTATCAAATAAACTGTTTAAAGTGTCCAAAGATAATACTGTATCATCAGGATAGGCCTACTGGGAAAGTCTATAATTATTCTCTGCCATCTATACCTGGATTCCCCTTAAACGTTACCAGTAAGAACCATCATGCACATAATTTTGGCGAACAAAAATAACCAATAAGGCCTCAGACCATCACCTTGTCGACATCCACACCCTATTTTAAAGGATTCAGATAAAAATACATTTACTAACACTGAAGCTGTCTTTCCACTGTAAAAACAAATGCTTTCTCAAAGTCTCTCTGCTTTATATCCTGAAAATATGATTTGTATGAGGAATTAATAGTGAGATCGGTTTCCAGTTAAAACAATTTATCCCCTCTATGCAACAAAGTAATAATACCGTACTGCTGAGTAACAGAAAGTTGACCCATTTTATACCCACAATTGAGGGGCCATAGTAAAAAAACATGATTTTTCTATATTTTTTTTATTTTTATTTTTATAAAAGTCAAAACTCAGCTCATATTATGAGACAGGGGACCTACCATTTGTTATACCGGTACTCTTCAAGACGTTTAGTTTTGTGAAAACAAAATGCAATTGTCCTTCAGGCACACAAGGGTCGTCAGGCACACAAGGGTCATCAGGCACACAAGGGCCATCTGGCTCCCGAGGGCTGTCTGGGCAGTTTTCAGTTGAAACTGACAAAACTATCATAGATGGCCGCCAGTTGGGGCACACTAAGTCTATGTGATGACCCTGAAAAACAATTGAATAATGAAGTTTCACAGATTTCATAGTTAAATTGTTATAAAAATTGTGCAGGATGAAAAAAAAATATAACAAAACAAATTGAAATTACTTTCAGGGCTATCATTAACCACTTCGCGCCGGGTTTTTTTTCAGCGCCGATGACCGCCATACGGGGGTTTTTGAACAATGCATCATTTTCAAATCTCGCTAAAACAATCGGAACAATATATTTATGTGAAATAAATCGATAAGAGTATACTATGGGTACAAGAGAGTAAAATCTGGCACAATTCGGACGTCGTTGTGGCTTTTGTCAAGAGATTATCCATTCGAAAAAGGGCCCTTTGTGCATCGTCAATGGACTGTAACGGACAAGTGTGTGTGTGTGCGTGCGTGTACGCTGCTGACAATCCCTGACCACAGACTCCAGCCTCCACTCCAGGCAGTCAAATCTTTGAGTTGGTCGGCCACAAACGAGCGTACAGATTACGGTAAAGAATGTGGGGGGAATTCCAATGCCAGACCAACGATCGTTGGGCTGTGTGGCATGCAAAGACAATGTCCCCCGCGTGCTTTCAGCTGCAGCGTGGTATCCCTCAATCCTCCACAGTAAAAGACCCACAATTGCACAATTACTGCTGCTAATCTTGCAATTCATGTGGCAACTTGCGTCAAAAAGGGTCTTTATACTGATTCGTATTGCTTTGTTCTAAGCTGAAAAGAGTCTTTGTTTAGAATGTGGACAATAGTGGTGCCTGGATTCCGAGGGCCCCGTTGCATAGGCAATCCAATTGACCTCCGGATTCGGAGGTCCCGGCGCGAAGTGGTTAAGACATTTGTTCGGAGCCTGGGAAATGCAAGTTATAAAAGGAAATCACTCAATGTTTTTAATAACTCATTTTATGTGTTATAGACAATGATTTTGCAACACATTAGGCACATATTTATTTAATTTCAAATTCACAGTTTCACCATGATTTATGGCAACGGAGATCTGTTTTTAAAATTTTGATCATCAGCTATTACGTCACTGTAATAGTTATGCTCTTTTTGTTCAAATACAAGAGGAAAAACCGGGACGGCCACGCACATTGCTTCTCTGGCCCAAGACCGTAGCAGTTGGAGAGAGTTTGTAGTCGCCTGCTCCGTAGCCAAATGATGATGATGAATAGTTATGCATGTTTGAATTTTGATAAATTATATCAATCTATATATCTAACTATTCTAAACAACAGCAACTGTTTATACATCTATTGAAACACACCTTCCAACATCCTGTTTGGTGACTGGAAGGGAACATGGTCTGGCCACCAGCATGGCTTGTTATTGATGTCCTGCCAAAACCCATAGACAGCTGTTAACAAAAAAAGAAATATTAACTGGTCATTTCAATTGTGATGCTGTGTCAAACCCCATTAGAAAAATAACATTTTATCTGCTTGTACAGATAAAGTGTCACCAACATTGACAAATGTGATTGATGTCAATTCTTGCATCATAGTTATCAAGCAAACTTGGAAATTAATGACTTTTTAAATATATAAATCTATAAAGTTAGAGGGTCTGACGCTTCAGTCATAGCACCTTTCTCAAAGGCAAAGGCACAGGCTTTGCCTTTGCGAAAGGTCCTGCTAAGATCGAAACGTCAGACCCTCTAACTTTTGAGATTTATGCATTGCAGGTCACTTCAGTCAGTGAGCTTAGCACTTAGCAGTTTGTAACAGTTTTTTTGTATTTACTTCATACGTTTATTTAAATAATTTACAGCAATATCCACAAATAGTGGAAACTAGTGGAAACTGCTTACTGACTCAAATGACAGAAATGCAAACATCAAACATTAGGAGTGCCTGATGTTTGGATCCTAGCAGGACCTTTCCCAAAGGCAGGGTTTAAAAAGTGTAATGTATTTTGATTGTAATGCAGAGTTTAGCTGCACGCATATGTGTAAAAAGCAACACCATGATATCATCATGAAGAATACTGATAACAGGTAACTAAAATGTTGTGAAAACATACATAAAGATAAAAATACTTAAACACAGAAAAGAAATAAAAAACAAATAAAAAATCAAGAACGTTTATGTGTTGAAATTATTAAAACCTCAATTGACAATCATATTACGGTACTTTTAAAGTTTTAATTCTGATAAAGGATTGATTGAATGTATATAGCATAATTAATCTAGTTCCTGCAAAAACTAGGAGAAACATCTCTTGACAAACCTTTGCTGTTGCAGGCAGCTGTGACCAAACGTGTACGGGTGGCCATACTCCTTCCATGACAACAGGCTGTTTCTTTTCCCTTCTGGCCCTTGATGGTAAACCTGCAAATAAAAAAAGAAGAGGAAAAACTGACTGGGAACAAATTGGGAAAGAAAATTTTGACTGGACCAAGACTTGTACAGTACAGTATTGAAGTATTTGTACAGTATTGAAGTATTGGTGAAACCGATTTGTACATTTATGAACTTAGTCTGCAACAAATTTAAGTCTCACTGAAGCATTTGAAATTTAGTTGTAAAATTGTTTGTACTGAAAGGTTACACTACCTCTGATAAGACCAGATTTATGCATATATAGATTTATGCAACACATTATATTCAAATTTAGAGCAACAAAAAAGGATAAATACCACTTTCTGTATTTTACTCCACTTTCGTCTGTTAAACTGATGGAATGAGCGCACATGCTATGGAGAACAAAACAATAAAAGACAAAATTTCAACACTGCGAACATAAAAAACCCCAAATTAACCATCCAACAAAAACACAATCAACAAACAAGCGAGAAATCAAACAAAAGAGGAAGCAAGCAAACCAGAAAAAACAATTAAGTTGGACGTCTTAACTTAAGTCAGAGAGTTTTTCAATTTTCTAAAATAAATTGGACATTTTAAAAGTAATATGCAAAGACTAAAATGACTAAAATGACTCAACGGCAAATATCCAAACTTGGAGGGCCTGATGATGCTCCTAGCAGGACCTTTCTCTGTCTGCCTTTGAGAAAGGTATGTTCTGCTACTGCTAAGTTTGAAACATCAGGCCTTCCAATTTTTTATATTGGGCATTCTATGTTTAATAATAAATTTTGAAATGGAGTGCAAAGAAAAAGATTAACAATTCATTAGAATACATCTTATATCTGTAGACCCCCAAGATGTTTTGGGACAATGCACAAAGGTATAATTTCAATCAACAACTAAGTACTACTAGTACTAGTACTAGTACTAGTAGTAGTAGTACTAGTAGTAGTAGTACTAGTAGTAGTAGTACTAGTACTAGTAGTAGTAGTACTAGTAGTAGTAGTAGTAGTACTAGTAGTAGTAGTACTAATAGTAGTACTAGTAGTAGTAGTACTAGTAGTAGTAGTACTAGTAGTAGTAGTAGTGGTAGCAACTGTAGCACTAGCACTGGCGCAGAGAGAAAAGTCCTGCTAGGATCGAAATGTCAGGCCCACTAGTTTAAAATTTGCCAACTTAATGATAAAATAACTCTGTATGAACACCTCCATGGAAAGACCAACCAGCCACAGGCTTCATACGTATGAAACACCGACCAGCCACACAATCCAATGGGAAAGACCAACCAGCTACAGGCTTCATACGTATGAAACACCGACCAGCCACACAATCCAATGGGAAAGACCAACCAGCCACAGGCTTCATACGTATGAAACACCGACCAGCCACACAATCCAATGGGAAAGACCAACCAGCCACAGGCTTCATATGTATGAAACACCGACCAGCCACACAATCCAATGGGAAAGACCAACCAGCCACAGGCTTCATACGTATGAAACACCGACCAGCCACACAATCCAATGGGAAAGACCAACCAGCCACAGGCTTCATATGTATGAAACACCGACCAGCCACAATCCAATGGGAAAGGTCTTTGAGAGGGTCCTGCTTGGATCGAAACATTAGGCCCACTAAATTTTTGAGATTTGCATTCTGGTCATTTTAGTCAGTAAGCAGTTTGCAACCTTTTTGTATACCACTTTAGTTTCAGTCTCTTGGTAGGTGAAATCATGGTGAAATCGATGCTAGGAGTAGGAAGCAGATTGACATGGGACGAGTAAGTTACCCGTTATAAATATAACTATAGTATAAGACTAAGAGAACTAAGATGGGTATCATGGAAAGAGTGACTGTCTCATGTCGAGAACTTGAGATGCGTCATAATCTTCGGATCAATTTGATCAAGAGGCACATTCAACTCGTCTTAATTAATCAAACACATCTCAGCTAGTTTTTTTAATCAGCCACAGAGCCAGATACACGTACATATTTTACCTGTTCCAAGATCGGCAGCAGGATAGTCCGAGTAAGTTGGACCCAACAAGTCACTTTTTATCGAGTTTTGAAGTTTTAAGGGACGGTGACTGTAGGGTCCAAGGATCGTGGCTATGCATTGTGGAAATGTCATCTTTGAAAAATACCCCCAACCGAAATCCCCAGATTTACCCCACAAAACACCCGTGAAACAGTCCCACGCGCCCATTGAGGATTTAGTGAGAATTACAGATTCCAATACTGGTCATATTGTTTTACTCACGTTTGGGAAAAAGGAGAAATTTCCCCTCAGTTGACTGAGAACGGGTAGACGAGCCGAGTTGGGGTGGCCATCTTGGATTCTTAGGG
Organism: Luidia sarsii; assembly: GCA_949987565.1. Classification (NCBI taxonomy): domain Eukaryota; kingdom Metazoa; phylum Echinodermata; class Asteroidea; order Paxillosida; family Luidiidae; genus Luidia; species Luidia sarsii. Next base: position 12,406,613 of record OX465110.1, read on the forward strand.
CTCAACGCGTGCAAGCGTGCGCACACACTTCCGCAGACCACTCCCCATCCGGACCTGCCTGCACATCGTGATGTCATGCAGTTTTCAAATCCAAGATGGCCACCCCAACTCGGCTCGTCTACCCGTTCTTAGTCAACTGAGGGGAAAGTTCTCACTTTTCCCAAACGTGAGTAAAACAAAATGAGCAGTATTGGAATCTGTAAATCTCACTGAATCCTCAATGGGCACGTGGGACGGTTTCACAGGTGTTTTGGGGGGTAAATCTGTGGATTTCGGTTGGGGGTATTTTTCAAAGATGACATTTCCACAATGCATAGCCACGATCCTTGGACCCTACAGTCACCCGTCTCTCAAAATTTCAAAATTTGATAAAAAAAAGGGTGACTTGTTGGGTCCAAGTTACTCAAACTAGCAGCAGGAGCATCATCAGTGATGTGATCCGGGCCATCGGTGAAGTAGGTGGACGATGTAGTGCTTGTAGCAGTACCAGCAGTAGTATCTGCTGAAGGTGAAGCTGTAATATAACAGGGAAATTCATAGGCATACTGTTAATTTTATATTTAGCTTAGGTAAATTTGTAGCTCTTTAAAGTTAACGACAATCAAAATATAAGACTTAAGATAATTAAAGACAATGTAAAATAACTAAAATGCTTTCAGTTACCATGGCATAGGTATAGAACTGCTTGGTCAGCTAGTATTACTACTAGCACTTGTAGTTGTACTGTATTACTACTACTAGTACTAGTACTAGTACTAGTAGTACTAGCACTTGTACTTGTAGTTGTATTACTACTACTACTAGTTCTACTACTACTACTAGTACTAGTACCAGTAGTACTACTACTAGTAGTACTACTTCTACTACTTAAACTTAAAGTTGTACTTGTAGTTGTAGTTGTAGCAGTGTCGGTACAGTAGTAGCACTGGTAGCAGTTATATGGAGTGGAAGGGGTGGAAGTAGTGCCTAGTGGATCGGCGCTTCCTTCGCATTTGTGGCACCTTAAAAAAGTCACATTGAATTTCTTCATTAAATCTACAGGTCCGTATAGGTTGAACTGATACCAATCCTGTGCATACTTTGCCCTCTTTTTTCGATTCTTTTCTTCTTTATCACCAATGACCGAACGGCCCTGGTACGTAGTACTAGTAATAGTAAAAGAGTGGGTCACCCTGAACCGCCTCCGCACTGGAGTAGGTCGTTTTGGTGCCAGCATGTACCGATGGGGCCTCAGCCCCTCAGCAGCCTGTCAGTGCGGTGCTCCTGAGCAGACGGCGGACCACATCCTGTCAGAATGCACCAGGCTCGGTCCACCTATGGGATCCCACACTAACCTGACCAACCCATGCCCAGCAACTGTGGAATGGTTGCGGCACCTTCGTGAAGTTGTATAGTATATTAGTACAGACTACAGTACAGCAGTATAGCAGCAGGTCTCATACGCAAGAAGAAGAAGAAGTAATAATACTAAGAAGTACTGTTGTAGTAAGTAATACTGGTACTGTGGTAGTGCCTAGCAGGCTAGTGCCTAGTCAGTACAGTAGTGCCTAGTGCAGTAGTGGGAGTACCCGAGTAGTGCCTAGTGCCAGTGCCAGGGCAGTGGTAGTTCTGGTACACAAAAGCAAAGTTTAGTTTAATCAATTGCAACGTACATGTAGTTGTACGCAAAGTCATGTACATGTACAATGTACGTGTGCACTGCCGTGCAAAAGTCTGATCGCACTCACATTGACGCTGGCGGGGCCTTTACACGTTGCTGAAACATGGCTCACTTTCGTGTTACTTTCGTGTTTTTATCGTACAATGGGCGCCGCCATCTTGGATTTCACCGACTCTCCGTTAACTTTGTGCACACCGAACACGAACACATTCATACTTGGATACTTTTATCACTTTCAGGGAATGATTCATAGAATATAACGTGAATTTAACAGAATGTGGATATTCACAAAGACACTACATGTACATCACTACATGTACATGTACATGTGCACTGTACATGTATATTACAAGCAACATCTCATCAGGGAATAGAAAATTCCTCCGACATCAAGCCGGGTTTTAATGTTTATTCATTAGGGCCATTACGGCCTAATCTCCGCCCATTTTCTATGAGCGTAAAAAACCCTTTGCAGAGACTTGTGAAGAAGACTAGCAAGTCAGAGCTGTGATTGGCTGTCAACCAAGTAAGCTGGTTCCCAACCAACGGGACCTTAGTTTTCACCGCGCCAAGGGCGGGAACCAGCGACCGGTAAAGAAAAACATGCGGCTGGTCGGTGTTCTGGTCAGTCTTCATATGTTGGTTTGGTTTTATATCTCGGAAAAACATGCGGCTGGTCGGTGTTCTGGTCAGTCTTCATATGTTGGTTTGGTTTTATATCTCTTACAAAGTTGGCTCAATTCGTTTTAATTTTATTAAAATCCATGCAGTACAGTGAGGATGACCTCTTAGTATGGTTTCCCAGCTGCTGTTCATAATGACCTGGGGTTTCGTACCTTGATGGAATCAGGTATCAGTCTAATAACATTATGGACTCGTGCATGCATAAAAAGGGGTAATTATAAACATAGCCTTAAATTGCAAACGTTTTAGTGAATTGAGTAAACGTTTAAGAAATAATATTACGAAAGAACTTATAACTGCAATAAATATTTGTCTGATGTTATGAAATAAAGATGAAAAAAGGATGAATAATTATCGAACCGAGAGAATTTGTATTTGTGCGCATTTTATGACTACCCTTTTGAATGGTCGTGTCCGGAAAGGGAAAGCGCGCGGGTTTTAATCGCGTCCCGACACACTATGGCGCGCACCTTGTCATCATTGAATGAAGTTGTATTGTGAGTTGTGTAGTAAACTAACTACCGTACTCCGTAGTATTGTACGTGTGCTAATCTAGCCGGTTGGGTTGGGAGTGATCACATCACACACGCCTTCGAAATGCTGGGTGAAAATAAAGAAAACCCCGGCCATGCCGCGGGTGTACGACAAAAGTCTCGAAGCAAGCTGGACGGTAACAGAAGAGAAATGAGCGCTGCAAACCCGGCAATGACTGGCTCATCTGAAAATCATGCGCCGTCGGAGTCGGAGTCGAAGGTGGTCGGTTCTCAGCATAACAACGATAGCCTCGGTGGAAATGGCGGAGATACCGACAGACCGATGACGGTACGTGCACCTTTGTGTCTGTTTTACCACAGAGCAAATGGTTTTACAATTACTAGTACTAATACTATAGTTGCGGTAACCGTAACCCTCATCCTCCCGAAGCAGCTTTCTGATAATCCTTCTTTTGACGGGTTTTGTGTTCAGTCTTTCACACTTCTCTCTTTGATCTTTTCCCCCTATTGTCACTAATCCCTACCCCACTCCTTGCCCTTCTCTTTGATCTTTCCCCCTCCTCTCACTAATCCCTACACTACCCCTTGCCCTTCCCTTTGATCTCTCCCTACCAGCTTCACTCTTTGTCCTCTGTTTCTCATCCGTGTCCTATTCACTCTCTCCCCCTGCCTTCGTGTACATGTATCTGTTTTGTCCTTGTCACTCTGCCTTTGAGAAAGGTCCTGCTAGGATCGAAACGTCAGGCCCACTAAATTTTAGATTTACTTTTTGGTAATTTTAGTCAGTAAGCAGTTTGCAACATTTTTGTATATCACCATAATATTATATGCTTTAATTTTTATGAATGAATTTCTTAATAAATAATTATGAACTTCCGTTGTGTCTAGTTTGTTGTGAATTTTATTTTTATTAACTTATCATGTAAATTAGTTGAACTCTTTTCTTGGCCTTGCAGTTGTACTCTTGTAGTTGTAAGTTGTACTAGTCAGTAAATTAGTAATAGTAGTACTAGTAGTAGTACCGGTAGTTGTAAGTTGGGGCCTAGCTGTACTGCATTTATTTGTTTTTTACTTTTAATTATTAGTTTAAACCTGTCTTGTCCGCCACGTCTTCGGGAGGATGAGGGTTATGCCTACGGTTACCGCAACTACTGCAAATGCTATTTCAGTATTTGTTGTCCGTTCTCTTATTGTCTCTGATTGGCCAATTTCCATCACGTCATGCCGGCCTTCTTGTTCCTCCAGCAAAATCAAGCAAGAAGGTCGGCGTAACGTAATGGAAATAGGCCAGTCAGAGTAAGGGAACAGCAACATAGCATTTGCAGAAGAATGCCGGTGCTGGCAAAATTTACACTCACACTGCCTAAGATTAAGATTTTACCATTGGCATTACCACTACCAGTACCAGTCATTACTGTTGTAGTGGCACTGTGGCAGAACAAAGTAAGTAAGACTAGCCTTTCCTTTCTAACTGATTTACAAAAGTCAATAACTTGTGATCCCAATCACTGATTATAATATACCTTTAAAAAACTGTTAATACGTCTTAGTTAATCTTACTGTGATGACAGGTGATTGTTGAGGGCAACATTGGCTGCGGAAAGTCCACACTACTGAAATATTTTGAGGACAAGGAAAACGTCGAGATCTTCCCGGAGCCAGTCCATAAATGGAGGGATCTCAGAGGAGAGAACATGCTGGTAATTGAATGCATTCTCAGATACAGAACTAAATATCCTTACATCAAGACTTCAAGCAAATTATTGAGTGATGTTGGTGCCATGTAGTTGATTTCACCAAACCCCTTGCAACTTATGAATCTTTGCAGGAGTTGCGAAAGATCGCAGCATTTCGATGCATCATGGCGCTTTGTGAAATCGACCACTGGTGCAGTAATTTTGACAAGAATGAGTCAGTGAGCCTCGTGAAAGATTGATCCGCAAAGTAGGCCTACAGGAAAGCTTACTGAGAAATTTTAAATGGTTAAAATATTGGCAAAGAAAATCAATTGACTGGGCTTGGACTTGACCCAGAGACATCTGGCTCAATGTAGTGACAGCCTTACCACCAGGGGCCAATATCAAAGAGCATAGTGCTTGGCCCCAGTTTCTTGGTGAATACATTACTGGTACTCTGTACTTATCGAGCCACCAAACCTTCAAATTCGGCGACAAACCACAAGTTGTAGTTTCAAGTTTTTAAAGATGGCGACAAAGCCCTGAGCTCAATCCATGAATGGATTCATAAAGGTCATAATAGATGTCAGATTTTTGTGTCCATTTGAATGGCTACACTCCCTGCGTTGGTTGACAGGACCTGTTCTACAAGGACTCCAGCCGTTGGGGCTGTGCCTTTGAGTCCTACAACCAGTTCACCTTGCTCCAGGAGCACCAGGCCAAGTCCAGTTGTAGAGTCAAACTCATGGAGCGCTCCCTCTACAGCGGCAAGTACTGCTTCATGGAGAGCCTCTTTGACAGGTGATCTTGGTCTTACCGTTTACGAAATGAAGGCAAGCCTTAGGCTTGGGCTTAGGCTACGGTCATGTTTCTCTTACTCGTTCTAATGTCACAGGCATCTGGAAATAAGCGTTTGGCCCCAGTTTCTCGGTGAATACTCTGTACAAGCCAAGAAACCTTCAGATTCGGCGACGAACCACAACCTGGATTTGCAGGTTTTGTCAGACGGAGATTAAGCCTGAGCCAGAGCCTGATCCACATATTCGACAAGGGCCCATATTATCAATGTCATGTATATTCCAATAAGGGCCCCACACTTATGAGCTCAGCCTCTTTGTGGGTGCCTTCACAGTATGTCCTATGGTTTATAAACTGTACTGTGAAAATGATTGAATGAATGAATGAATGTGGACCAGGAATTTGACGGGAGCTTGACCCTTCAGTTGTGGTAGGATTCTGCATCTGAGAAAGGTCCTGCTTGGATCAAAATTCGAAAAGTCAGACCCTCTAACTTTTGACATTTAACTATTGGTTGTTTGTATCTGAATGAAAATGGGGGCGTGATGCCGTGATCCTACTTGAGATGGCTGTCAACGGTGAAATGCTTCTGAATGATGGCGCAGATGATTGACTATTTGGGGAGGTGTGCTGCCAACCGTGTTCCATTCCTCATTTGTGTTTGCTCTGTTTTGCTTTCTTTTGCATCTGCTCCTGAATCCAACAGCAAGAATATGCTGGTACCTGAGTACAATGTGCTAACGGAATGGTTCGATTGGCTGATCACCACCAAAGACGTGCATGTCGACCACATAGGTAAGATAAGTCATGAAGGGTTTTCAAGTGTGCTCATTTTTATCTGTTTAAAACCCTAAAAACTGAAGGGCGCCTGCACCCCTGCAGTGATTTTTTTAATTATTTTTTTATAAAATGCTAAAGTGAACAATAGCCCATGAAGAAAAGAATAATTTCCAACGCTAACATAGAAAGCATTGCACTATGAAAGATATCCTCATGGCCTAATCAGTGGTCCACAAACTGGAGTGCAGGGGCTCAGATTGAGACGAGTGACATAAGATGCTGGTGCACTCTGCTTTTGAAGGTTGCAACACCATTTTCGGTGATGTTGCCAACTGCATCATCGGCAGGCTGTTCCAGACATGTACTGCTACGTGGATGAAAGTCCGGTCAGTAAGCGTCTCTCGGTCGCGTAAGCGCTCACTCGCAGTCGCACAATTCATTGGCCTTCAGTGATTGACGGAAATTACTTTGTCGGTCACTTAATGTACAACCCTGTTAGCTTAAATCTAAATACAGTACAGTGAGTTCACATAGTGGATGTGGAATACATTGTACATGGGTTTTTTTCTTCTATAGACTAAAAATGTTTCAATCCATTATTGGTGTTTACAGTGTATCTGCGTAGCACCCCCGAGCAGTGTGAGAAGCGTATACTCCAACGCAGTCGCAAGGAGGAGGCAGGAATCCCTCTAGCCTATCTGACAGACCTCCACGAGCGACACGAGGATTGGCTCATCAGGAAGAAGTTTAAGGTGCCTGCCCCAGTTCTGGTGAGTTCATGAGCCAAAAAACTCCAATAATTCACTTCAATTAATTTTTTTGATAGCAGCCTGCTATCTTTGAGACGCGCTTGAAAAATAGCCTCAATATTATTGGCCCTAATTTGCTATTTTGAAGTGCTACCACCCAGTATTAAATCGTTGACGTACAAGAGGCTAAAGTTACTACTACAGTCTGCTATCTTTTACTTTTAGACCAGCTTGGAAAATGGTCTCAATATTGTTGGCCCTAATTTGCTATTTTGAAGTGCTACCACTCAGTATTTCATTGTGGTTCAAGAGGTAACTGTCAGTTACTAATACAGCCTGCTATCTTTTAGACCAGCTTGGAAAATGGCCTCAATATTATTGGCCCTTATTTGCTATTTTGAAGTGCTGCAACCCAGTATAGTATTTTATTGCCAATGTACAAGTGGTTACTACTATAATTACTACTATAGCCTTAGCTTGTTATCTTTTAGACCAGCTTCAAAAATGACCTTAATATTGTCGGCCCTAATTTGCTTTTTTTGAAGTGCTATAAAGTGCTACCACCCAGTCTTTTATCATCGATGTACATCAGGCTACAGTTACTATTACAGCATGCTATCTTTTTAGACCAGTGTGAAAAATGGCCTCAATATTATTGGCCCTATTTTGAAGTTCTGTAAAGTGCTACCACCTAGTATTTCATTGTGGTTCAAGAGGTAACTGTCAGTTACTGCGACAGCCTGCTATCTTTTAGACCAGATTGGAAAATGGCCGCAATATTGTTGGCCTAACGGTTCTAACCCATAATTTGCTATCTTGAAGTGCCATTTTGCTATTTTGAAGTGCAATTTTGCTATTTTGAAGTATTTCATTGTGGTACAAGAGGTTAGTTAGTGCTAGTCTGCTACAGCCTGCTATTTTTTCATACAAGCTTGAACAAATGAAATGGTTGATCCTAATTAAACACAAAATACCACGTTTCCTGTGGTATATATTACCTGCTTTTCCTGTCTTTTGCCGGCTTGATTCCAATCTTGATTCCTCCATCATCGCCCGATGTACTATTCTTAGTCTTTTTCTTCCCCTTCTCTCTTTTTCCAGATTCTCGATGCCTCCAAGCCCCTTGATGAAATGATTCATCAGTTCCATGAGCTCGAGGAGAAACTGGGTTTTCATAAAAGTTGAATTTGTTCTCAATTTTTAGAAATAGAAAATTCAGCAGTCTGAATATTCCTCTGTAAATTCTTATTTGTAAAAAGACATTTTTATTAGTTTTTTAGCCTAGATTTTATAGCCTTTTTTAAAAGGATTTTCTTTAAATTGTAAATACAGTGTATTTTTTCTCTGTAGCTTCTTGTAGTTGACATAACTACTATATGTACACGTCCATTTATTACCATAGTTTTTGGAATATACACTGCAGCTTATACCGTTTGTTGACTGTGGCTTATACATTGGGCAGCGTATTTAAAATGAATTCATATTCAATTTTGTTTGTACATGATGTTATATACAACTGGAGCACCTTTCATTTGAAAAAATTAAACGAAAGCAGGAGTTTGCTATTAATTACAGTAGCCCAGGGACCAATTAAGCTTAAGTGCCAAAATTTGCTTAAGCACAAAAAGTCGGAGTTCATAGAATCGCCTTGCCAACCCAGACTCCACAACTTTTTCATGCTGAGTCAGAGTCAAAAGCAACTGACTTCGCACTGCGCTGTGTTTTGTAATTCCGTTAATCAAGGAAGACTTTTCCTGCTTAGCAAATTTTCATTTTCAATTTTCAATTTTCGGCTCTGAAATTAGGCCCAGTGTCAAGTGTCAATGACCCCTAACAAATTTAACAAATGCCACCTCAAACTAATGGTATTTACTATGGCTCATGACTTGCATTAGATTATGGGCCACCAGAATGTTTGCTGCTACTACAGACTGGAGTTTAAAGGACATTCTCTCGAAGCTTGAGATTATGTAGCTGAATGTGCTGAACTCAATAAAACATGAAATTGTTGCAGAAAGACAAAGAACATTCGCTGCCATATTTAATTGTTTTGCTTCTTAATAGTTACATCACCCTGACTGGTAACCAGGAAAGACAAATCAACTTTTTGGGAAGAGTCCCAGCTGAGAGCGCTGGTACCCAAAACTAGAGGTCTCGGGTTCAAATCCCGGTCCAGTTTTCAAAATTGCTTTGCTTTTTGTATGGTTCTTTGGAGAACCCACAAGCATGGATTAAAATTGTCTATGACAGCGAAAGCTGTTATAAATCAGAAGTCTGGATAGCTGAGATGAAAGAGCACTGGTACGTTAATCCTGTCAAAGTTTTCTTTGCCTATTTTTCAATTTGTTCAAAAGTTACCAGTTGGTTTTTGCTTCGTTTGTTTGACTTGAAAAAGCTGCATCCACTTTGTGATCCCTAAACTGCTGTAGCCAGGTTTGCAATTGGTCATTTGCATCTGAATGAAAGCGGGGGTGTGATCCCTGGAGATATACGGCAGTTAATGGTTGAATTGCTTCTGACTGGCGCCGGCAGCTCGCACCCTGGCAAAGAGTAGTTGGCTAGTATTAGGGAAGGCCACCATCTAAGTGCTGGATAGCTCAGATGAAAGAGCACTGGTACGTTAATCCAGAGGTCTTGGTTTCAAGTTCTGGTCCAGTGAAAGTTTTTCTTCGCCAATTTTTAAAGTTGTTCAAAAGTTCCCAGTCAGTTTCTCCTTTGTCATAAATCAGAGAAATCAAAGATTGACACAAAATTAAAATCAACATTTTCCTTTAATAATTCAGAAGGAAAAACAAATTAACAAAATAGCATCACATTTACTTCTTAGATTAATGATTTCGCACTGGGACCTCTGTATGCAGAGCGCCTATGGTGTATGTAGCATGAAAAAAGTCACACAGACATCCAATTGTGCAAGATCTGACTCGCTTGTACACAGTGTACTCTTATTGATTTATTCCAACGGTTCTATTGTTACCAGTTGATTGGCTAGTTTTGAAATAAAGACCTGGGTACAACTGAACAGACTGCAGGAACCATGAAGAAATGGGGGAATCACACTCTGTCCATGTGGACAAATTGTCCACATGGACAGAGTGTGATTCCCCCATTTCTTCATGGTTCCTGCAGTACAAACCCATGAGCTTGTCATTAATGAGTGCCCTGTGATGAGACCCCCATGTCCACTCAGAGTTAGATGAACCAGAACTGGACACCTACCTCAGTAACTCCCAATTTTGACTGCTGTGATTGACATAATAGAGAAGATACTAGAAGCGAGTTTTGAAAATGGCTCATTCTAAAACTGGCCCGGTACAAAGTGGTTAATCTCAGGAAGTAAAAATTTCAGTAATTAAATAAAGTCACGAACTGATTCAGATTGCTGACTAAAAAGATAACATGTTAAACACCTAGAGGACAACTACATAGTCCTTTAGGAAGGCTCCTGCTAGTATTGAAATGCCAGTCTTTTTCATTCAAATCTATTTCAGAACGAGTTAAAAACTTGACTTCATTTAATAGAAATATTAGTCAGAATCTTAGATTCAATGTGCCTAACCCTTTAGCGTTGGGTCATTGAATTGTTTCTGACTGCCACTCCTACTCCAGCAAAGATAACAAAAAGAAGATATTCACACCACAGATTCAACCTCTTGCCCTTAAAGGCCCTATACAACATTGGTAAAGGTCAAAAGATTGCCACAGTTTGTGTTAAACCATCAAAGATTTAAAAATACTGCGAAGGTTTTATCTCAAATGGTTATCTGTGAAAGTAGAAAAATGCCAAAAAAGTCACAGTTTACGCACTAGCCTGTAGTGTAAGAAATAGCTCGAGTGAAGATTTCTAAAAAGGTACAGCATGACCATCTACAAACTGTGTGAATTAGAGGGAAATCTGTGGACATCAATGTTTTCCGATCTTCCCAATGTTGTATTGGGCCTTTAAAAAGAAGACCAAGTATCTAATCTTGCTGCACTGTTTACCTGAGAAATTCAGTATCATACCCTGATTGAATACAAGAATTTTATTTTTTAGACATTGAGGTTCCCTGCACTCCGAAATAAAAACATTATCTGTATAATATGTACTGTACATTTTCTAGCAACCTTCGTGTGCAATGGCTTGCCTACAGATAAAAAATTCAAAAACACACAAAAGTTAAACACCACATGATGATTAGCGCAGAAATTAAAATGACAGGAACGAACATTGATCTAATGACACTAAGAAATGCCCATAAATTCATTAAAAATCAGTAGTTTGTGGGGACTGGGAGAAACTCTCTGATTTTCAAGACTGACTCTAAAAAGATGAGACAAAATTGACAGATTCCCCCAAAAGTTTCAAGGGTTAAAAGTTTCACTGATGATCAAAATTGTCCAAATTCATTCTGATATTGCAGACGCAAAAAAAAATAGATGAGTTTTTAAAATTCTAATATGTCCTCGAGGTGCTTGAATTGGTTGACCATCTCATCCAGAGGTTTCGTGGCATCGAGAACCTGAAATTAAAAGAACACAAACCAAGGACTGACATTAGCTGGGTGATAAATTGGCTGACACTATTGTGCTGAAATAACACAAATAGGATGTGAAGGTTTGAAAAGTGAGAATAGCAGGAGTAATAGGTTTGCGGGTACTTTGCAGTGACACCATGTAAATTCTCTTTTGTGAGTATCTGTGGTTCTGAAAAGAACCGGAGGAACTCAACGTTTCAAACAGAATACTCAGTCCGTCTTCAGGAGACTCCTGAAGACGAACAGAGTATACTGTTCTTTTAAGAACCACACATACTCACAAAAGAGAACTTTACAAGGTGGCAATGCAAACCTATTACTCTAACACAAATGGGGTGAAGTGGAAAGAGTTGGTAGTGCTGTTTAGTATGAGACACCCTCAAATTATCCTGACAACTTAGAGTTAAACTTGTGCCATTCAGCCTTAAATTACACCACAATATATTGTAAATACACTTTAATTACAGCCACTTTAAACCCATTCTTAAACCTCATCTTAAATCCACAGTTTAAAAAACATAAGAAAAAACATTCACTTTCAAACTGCAAATTAATCCCTCTGGATTAGGTTTGATAAAAAAAAAACTATTGTCACTAAATGATTAAGCATAGGTTTAGGGATAGGTCTGCAGGAAAACCAGAAATTTTCAGAAACTTGTGTACACAACCAACTGGGTTTCTGTTGCATGATCTTGAAATATTGAAATTCTCAATAGCATAAAAACTGAAAACTTGCAAATACACCCTCAGAATGAGTGATTTTGTTGAAAACATTCTGATTGTTAGCAACATTGCAAAACAGTTCTGTAGCATGGATTTAAGTTTTTATTGCAGAGACCCTTTCAGCAACTATTAGTGCTTATAGGAGGCACTGAGACAGCTGATTCCTGGTCAATGATGCTAAGACGTACAATGACAGGTGCCGGCAGGTGAAACCTTGTCTTCCTGATGAGCCAGTCCTCGTGAATCTCGTGGAGGTCTCTGAGGTAATCCAGAGGGATCCCCGTCTCCTCCTTACGACTACGCTCCAAGATTCGCCTCTCGCACACCTCAGGGGTGCTGCGGAGATACACTGCAAGATGTGGAATTCAACAGACATGATAAGTATCCACGAATCAAGAAAAACATAATAAATAACAAATATATGCCGAACAAATGGAGGAAAAACTTACTGGGACTTTTTTTTAATTTGAAAAATACAGTAATACAGCAAAAATGTTTCAAAGTGCTTACTGACTAAAATGACAGTAATTATCAAAGATTAGGAGGGCCTGACATTTCATTCCTAGCAGGATCTTTCTCAAAGGCAGAATGACGTTTCAAATTTCAATCATAGCAGGACCTTTCTCAAAGACATTCTGCCGTTGAGAAAGGTCCTGCTAGGATCAAGTTGTCAGGCCCTCCTAAAGTTTTGAATTTTGACAATGGCAAAGACCGGGACTTGAACCCAAGACCTCTGGTTTTGCATACTGATTTTTTTTGGAGAGCCCTTTTTCGTCTTCTTATTAACCAACATTTTAAAATAAACGCTCTTACCTATATGATCAATATGAAGATCCTTTGTGGTAATCAGCCAGTCAAACCACTCGCATAGTACATTATACTCAGGTTTCGTCAGATCTTTGCTATATCGAAAAACAAACAAACATGAAAATAAACCTATATAGAATATATAATTCTTCTGTCCTACCCTGATGTCACCACAAACCTTCCACGTACAATGCTATTGAATAAGTCCACAGAAAGTGCGTTTTGTTTTTTTCAAATGCGCACAATTTCAAGTGCATAATGCATAGCCAATTAGCCATGTTGTTATGTCCAAGCATTCAACTACAAACCTTTTGTAGAGGTTCTCTGTGAAGCAGTACTTGCCACTGTAGATAGACCTCTCCATGAGTTTCACTCGCCGATTTGTCTTCTGCTCGTGCACCTGGAGACGGGTGAACTGTGCGTAGGACTCAAAAGCGAAACTCCAACGCGTGGGGTCCTTGTAAAACAAGTCCTGGAAAGACGAAAAGGCAAATCAGAATTTGAAGAAACAAAAGGAGGTCGTTCCTGCTGATGTTATGCATATTCACTCTTTACTCTGATTGGGCAACATCAGAGTATTGACTCATACATGAATACCGACGATCAGACTCTGGAACCGGCAGAATAGCGTTTGCGGAAAGAATACTGTTGCTGGGTGAAATATAACCTGCCCTAAATATTTACCAATAAGTTGTATCCCTTGTTATCCTTCCATTTGTGGACTGGCTCGGGGAAAACTTCAACGTTGTCATTCTGATTGAAATACTTCAGGAGCGTTGACTTCCCACTTCCGATGTTACCCTCGATAACAATCTGTTGGCAGAAACAATGAGCACAGTCAGACTAATAAATTTTATGGACAACAATTCTGAACCCAGTTTTAAAATTTGTCTGAAAAAAAGCACTAATCAGACAGTACAGGCATAGCCCCTTGCATGATGAATTTTTTTTTTTTTTTAAAGTACAGTAAATTGAAACTTGTAGTTGTAAATAGAGCTACCAACACTAACACTAAACAGTACACTAACCGGACACAAAAGTAAAAGGTCTTTACAGTAGCTAGTACTATAGGCTATATAGCATAGGCAAGTATAGCACTTTACTTAGCAAGCATATAATTAATTACAAAAACATTTTTAATTCAATATTTAAGTCAAACAAATGAAGAAAAAGTTAAACTTTAAAGTCAATTAAATTTGATTTTGAAGTAAAATGAATGTCAAATCCATTTGAAGGAAAAATTAAGACCAATTAATGAATTAGCCTAGAACAATTGAAGGAAAAATTCAAGTCAATTAGTTTTAACATTATTTTGTTGAACCAGGAAAAAATAAAGGCAATTAATTAAATTTAAAATTACGATTTTGGTTCTACATTAATTTTGTGATTTGAAAGAAAAACTCAAGCCAATTACATTTGAAGGAAAAATTATATTTTGTAACCAAACAATTGTGAAATGAACTTACCGTCTTTGGTCTATCCGAAGAACTTTTAATTTTACAAATACTAGCAATAGTATTTGTGCCGTTGATGACAATGTTGGTGAGCTTGGAGCTGATATCACTCAAAGGGGCCCGACTTGTTGGAGTGTCGGCTTTGCCATTGGCCTTTTTGGGGCCTGATCGCGGCGTCGAATCAGGGCCGCTCTCCGAGTGAACGCCGGGGTTGGGAGCATTTTCACCTAGCATCTTTGAGGGAGTTTCCCCGGAGCAGGAAAGAAACTGTCGGAAACCGTGCTTGTGAAGGTGAAACTGATGAAACTGACGACGGAGACCGGTATAAAGCATGAAGTTTGGCGCGGTTAACACCAGCGTCCGCTTGTTTTCCGCGGCAGCTGCGATATTGAAAAGCGCGCGCCTTCCAGCTTGGTATCTGGATCTGCTCATTAATTCAATAGGGGTGGCGTATATGTTATTTATACAATTCTAAGAACAAAGCCACAACAAAATTCCGAATAAAGCAATTATACATTAGGTTATTAAACAATATTTGTTGTAAAATAGTTTTTTACTATTTATTTGCGTTATATTAGAAAGGAAAAATAGTTAACAGAGTAGATTTTTGAGTAAACACCCCTGTTTGATTAATATAGTTCCCGTGCCTAGTGTAGTGTAATCGCAGCATTGCAGGAAAGGCGGCGCTGTTGTAGTTTTTTTTCAAGCGGGAGGTTTGATTACTTTATTGTCCCGTTAAATTCAGCTCTGGCCCGATCATCATTATTTTAAGTTTAACAACGGATCAGACGACGACTTCATTTTGTTGTGGTCTCGGACTCAAAGAGTGATTCGCGATGCCGGGGGAAAACGAGGAGAACTCCGACGAGGCAGTGCACAGTCCACTGACAAACATGATTGTGACGAGGCAAAATCGGTTCGAGAGCGGGTCTACACGACAGCAGAGTCATAGACGAGCCCCGTTGGGTGAGATCACCGGGAACATTATCAGTGAGAATGGGGTCAGCGGCCTGCGCCAAAAGCCCATAACAGTAAGTAGACCCATGGAGGAATATATTCCTCCATGGTAGACCTAAGACTAGAGTAAGACTTATTGACAATAATAACTTGATCAAGTTGCAAAATTTAGTGGGCCTGACGTTTCGATTCTTGCAGGACCTTTGAGAAAGGTCCTGATCAAAACGTCAGGCCCACTAAATTTTGACTTTGACTCGGTTTGAGATTTGCAGTTTGGTCATTTTAGTCATTAACTGTTTGCAACATTTGTGTATATTACTTTTGATCAAGTTGATGTAATCATGATTTAATGTACTGCTCAGTCTACTGGTATTTCTTGAGTGTCAAATCGGTTTACAATGTCAACGGAAATATTTTAGTTTTATCCTAGACTACACAGTAAAAAAAATGTTGAAAAAGTCCACAATTAAAAAGTGTAGGGAGTAAAGTGTTACTGTAGTGTTACTGTTATTGTTAATGTTACACTTACAGTGTTACTGTTAGTATTACGTTAGTGTTATGTTAGTGTTACTACTACTACTACTAGTACTAGTACTACTACTAGTTAGTGTTACTGTTGTTATAAAAAGTGTCACTATTAGTGTTACTCGTCTTACTCTTTGGGTGCCTATCAAATTCAATACAATAACTTAATAAAAAGGAAAATTTTAAAATTTAGTGGGCCTGACGTTTCGATCCTAGCAGGACCTTTCTCAAAAGCAGAGTGACAAGGACAACACAGATACATGTACACGAAGGAAGGGGGAAGAGAGTGAATAGGACACGGATGAGAAACAAAGGACAAAGAGTGAAGCTGGTACTGGTAGGGTGAGATCAAAGGGAAGGGCAAGGAGTATGGTGGGGATTAGTGAGAAGAGGGGGAAAGATCAAAGAGAGAAGTGTGGAGGAGTGAACACAAAAGAAGGATTATCAGAAAGCTGCATGGATGTTGAGACCATGTGGTTGAATAGTCCGAAGACGCCGAACATCCACATTTTCTCACGGCTTAGACGGACAGCATTACTACGGTGACCAAGGGATTCTATGCCCAGTACACTCATATCTGATACCGAATGATCAGGGAGATTGAAGTGATACCCAACAGGGGTGTCCATTTTACCGGTTTTGATAGTAGACCTATGGCCATAGATACGTTTTTTGAGGGTGTTTTTGGTCTCGCCAACATACTGAACATTACAAACTCTACATGAGATGAGGTATATGATGTTTGAGGTGGTGCACGTGATAGAGTCATAGGTCGTGTGGGTAGTTCCAGAAGAATGTCCATTGAAAGAGTCTATTTCCTTGGCATGTTTCTTGCAAACAATGCATTTCGAGGTACACTTAAATGTACCAAATTTAGTGGGAGTTCAAGTGTCCAAAGGGGGAACCTCTGCTTGGACAATTAAGTCACGCAGGTTACGGGGGCACCTGAAAGCAAGAAAATACTAATAGACTCTTTCAAATTCAATGGACATTCTTCTGGAACTACCCACACGACCTATGACTCTATCACATGCACTACCTCAAACATCATATACCTCATCTCATGTAGAGTTTGTAATGTTCAGTATGTTGGCGAGACCAAAAACACCCTCAAAAAACGGATCTATGGCCATAGGTCTACTATCAAAACCGGTAAAATGGACACCCCTGTTGGGTATCACTTCAATCTCCCTGATCATTCAATATCAGATATGAGTGTACTGGGCATAGAATCCCTTGGTCACCCTGTCCGTCTAAGCCGTGAGAAAATGTGGATGAAGCGTCTTCGGACTATTCAACCACATGGTCTCAACATCCAGGAGGGTAATGACTAACACCATGCAGCTTTCTGATAATCCTTCTTTTGTGTTCACTTCTTCACAGCTCTCTTTGATCTTTCCCCCTCTTCTCACTAATCCCTACCCTACTCCTTGCCCTTCCCTGTGATCTCACCCTACCAGCTTTACTCTTTGTCCTTTGTTTCTCATCCGTGTCCTATTCACTCTTTTCCCCCTTCCTTCGTGTACATGTATCTGTGTTGTCCTTGTCACTCTGCCTTTGAGAAAGGTCCTGCTAGGATCGAAATGTCAGGCCCACTAAATTTTAAGATTTTGGTAATTTTAGTCAGTAAGCAGTTTGCAACAAGGAAAATTAATCAGACAAAACATGAACTGAGTGCTGGGCCCCTCTTTTTTTTTAAAGTGACTTTTTTGGTGTAGGCATTAAAAACTCAAATCTTTCCTTATTACCGATCTGTCCTTGTTCTCTTCTTCAGATTGTGGTGGAAGGCAACATTGGCAGCGGGAAATCGACGCTGCTGAAGTACTTTGGCCAGAAGAAGGGCATCGAGGTCTACCCGGAGCCGGTCCAGAAGTGGCGGAACAACCGCGGCCAGAACATGCTGGACCTGCTGTACCAGGACCCCAGCCGCTGGAGTTTCGCCTTCCAGTCCTACGTTCAGTTCACCATGCTGCAGATTCACCAGGTGCGGCCGGCCTGCCGCGTGAAGATGATGGAGCGCTCCGTGCACAGCGGCAAGTACTGCTTCATCGAGAACCTGTACCGCAACGGCAAACTGCAGGCGCCCGAGTACAACGTCCTCGGCGAGTGGTTCGACTGGCTACTGACCACCAACGATCTCCACATTGACCACATCGGTGAGCAGACTTGGCTTTCAGGGGTGTGGGCGAGGATCTAGTGCCTGAGACCTAGTCCAATACTAGGTTGAATAGGTCTCCACAGGGAAATTGTAAAGGTGTATCTAGTCTCCTCAAGGTTTTCACAAAACTGGTTTTTGGAAATAACTAAAAAACAAGAAATTTGTGATGGGTAAGAATAAGAAATAAGAATGTCGCAAATTGAAGTGTTATATATATAAGGGACATACGGTCTAAAACTCTAAATTTCTACCCAGGTAAGTGATTCTGGTTGAAATGGGAGCATTTTTGAAACATTGTTTCTCGTTCAGTTGTATAGTGCACAAGAACAAAGCAATGTCTCCACAAGGATACAAAAAATGAGTATGTGTTCAGGGGTGTATTCTGGGGTGTGTTCAGGCTTGTGTTCACGGATAAGATGTGACGGTTTGCATGGTGGAAGGTTTGCGATGACACCGTGTGGACCATCTCTTGTGAGAGGGAGGTAGTGGCTCTGAAAAGAGCCGGTCACCAGAGTTTGAATTTTTTGGTTTCTGATCTTTTCTTGATTCTCTGATCTGCCTTCATCGAAGTCTCTTGTATATTGCCTGCCCACCTTGCAGTATATCTCCGCAGCACCCCTGAGCAGTGCGAGAAGCGAATCCTGGAGCGTAGTCGTAAGGAGGAGGCGGGCATCCCCCTGGATTACCTCAGAGACCTCCACGAGATTCACGAGGACTGGCTCATCAGGAAAACCAAATTTGAGGTGCCAGCGCCCGTAACAGTAAGTGACAGGGATGCCAGACTTCCGGCAATTGCCGGAATTCCGGCTTTTTTATTTCTTCAGAAAAACCCTCCGGCCGTCGGCATTTGTGGTTCGGAACGACAATAAATACATGGGACTTATCCGCAATACCATTCATTCATACAGCGCTTTCCTACATGCCTGCCGCGCAATGTGTACAACAACTCGATTTACACACATCACACGCGGGGGCCATGACATGCACTAGACTTACATGTAAATTCCAGTCTGTGATAAGGTTCACAATTTGTGTGTACGATGTACAGGTACTTGTAAAACAAAAAAACAATCGACGACTTGGACAAATCTAGTTCATACAGTTCGTGGGTCTCTACCTCCATGCCTCCATGGCTATACTACGCTGGTCGGCGGTGGACGGGGCCGACCACCACGGGTAATTTCCGTCCACCACTCCTGGTGATAAACAATGCCTCCGACCGGCACTATGTTCACCCCATTATTATCCCAATCTATGTTTGGTTTCGGTAGTAAAATAAATTGTATTTTTTTGTAGCGTAACCGTCTCGCTAATACTTCTGGAAGTTCCGATCAGTCTTGAGTAGCGCAGCGTGATCATTGTCGTATTAAGCCATGTGGCTGATGTACACGTGCACTGTGCAGTATACAGTGTGTGCAAAGACGTGTTGTGTCATGTCACATGTGCCGCGCGTAGGCTGGTTTCGGCCCTACTGCTCCTGTAGTGTCGCTATGGCTTTACCTAGAGGCGGAAACCACACCTAGACTTGCCAACCTCGCTTACGTCGCGAAGGGAAATCGGTCATAACTAAAATATACTACTTTAATCGTCTGTCTCTGGATGTTGTTTCCGTTAAGTTTAGTATTATTCCCTTCGTTATTAATTTTGATAGTGGTATGAATAGAAAGAAGAGAATGCATGTTTCAATTTGAGGGTAAAATTGACAAATTTGGACGGCGGTCGAAAAACGCCAGTTTGACTTTTTTTCTCCATCATTTTGGCTCGATCTACCGCGGCCGCACGGAGCGATTTTGCAATTTTCAACTTCCAATATCTCAAGAAATGAATCAAAAATCCTTCTAAAATTTCTAGAATTCTAGAAAATACACTTTGGTTGACCGCGAAGCTTGAAATATCGCTAGTATAAGTGTAATAAGCATTAGTTTATTTGTTAGAAAACAACTGTAAGGGCTGGCGGAAGTTTACTAATCATTGCACATGTACCGAGTGCACACACATTCAATTCAAACATGTACATTATTCTTCAAGTTTTGTTGTTCACTGTACTTGTTTATAAATGATTTATACACTGGACATGACTAACAACAAAACTTGCAGTGAAGTTAATTTGATTAATTAATTTCATTTAACAGTACATGTAATACAAGTTTTGTTGCTAATATTTTGACCGCAGCTGCTAATCGCGAGGCTTCGTTCACGAGAACGACTTCTTGTTGGTGAAATTTGAACCACCACTAAAAATACCCTAGCTGTAACACTGCTTGTAGGTGTATACATTGTACATGTATCAGTGTTCATTATGTGTACGCGCTTTACGTTTGGTGCGTGCGCGTATGTGCGCGCGCATGTGTTCGCCTACTTTATCCATTAAAAAAAAAAGTTCAGGCATTGAATTGTGAAACACTTTTCTGTATTACAATACAACTAATTTTCATTGTGGTGAATTGGTTTTTCTGAGTGGGACTGGCGTTGGGGGCGCTATTCTTTTGCCCCATTCTTAATGAAAAAACTCTCCCAGGCCTCTTTTCAGACTCCCTAAGGACAAGTTATACTCTGATAGCAAGTTTGTTTGGGGACAGCATCGATGGGTTAGCACATTCTTTTGATCCCTGGAGATATACAGAAGTTAACGGTTGCTGGCAATCCCCACTGCGGCAAAGACTAGTTCATTATTTGGTAACTTGGGAAGGCCACCATCTTGTGGCTGGATAGCGCAGATGGTGAGAGTGCTTGCACGCCAAACTAGAGGTCTCTGGTTGAACTCCCGGTCCTGTCAATTGTTGTTTGTGTTGTTTTTTTTAAATTGTCAAAATTTTAAAAGGTTCCCTTTCAGTTTTTCCTTTTTTTGTTTGACAATATTTCAGTCCTTCAAGCTTAATGTGTACTAGTTATGTGACTGCTCTCCATTTTCTATTTCTTACGTTATTTATCCTCCAGATTCTTGATGCAACAAAGCCTCTGGATACAATGATTGAGCAATTCACCGTCCTCGAGGAGAAACTGCATCTATAGCACCTCAGATATTTATTATTTCCATGTCAAATGTGTTCGTCTTTTTTATGAAGAGCTGTAGAGAAATAATGTAAATACAGTGTAGAGTACACAGACTGTCTAGCTGCACGGTGGTTTCTGCAGGGTTTCAGCATGAATTGGCATTGTTACTTTCAAGTCCGCTGACCAACCCGTGTGTTTCCGGGAATCATGCTTTGGTGCTGTGCTCACTCAGGGATAAGGGACAGAACTCCACCCTGAAATCGACACTACAATATTTTGAAAAAAAAATTGTTTGATTAAACTTGTACAGTTTTATATTATGGAAGTGTATATTTACCCGGCAACGGCATTCTTCCCACAAACGCTTTTCTGCCGGTCCCATACTCTGATTGGCAAACTAATTTACGTCATGCCGGCTCTCTTGCCCGAAAGGTTATTCAGGAAGACCTCCGGCAGAATGACCTTTCGGGCAAGAGAGCCGGCAACATGTGATGACAATTGGCCAATCAGAGTAAGGGACCGGCTGAATAGCGTTTGTGGGAGGAATGCCGTTGCCGGTTGAAAATAACCTGCCTTCATTATTTTCTGTTGCCTATGCCTTTTTAATTGTCCCTTTGAAATCAAAATTCTCTTCAGACTTGTTTTCATTTGACCCGAGGTTTGATATATACAAAATAATACAGGCTTTTTGTTTTTATTATACTTTTATACTGTCTTAAATATGTGCATTAGATTTTAATTTTTGTTTAAGTTCAGATTTGAATTTTAAATGAACTTCCATTGAGTAATTGTTTGAATTATTTTATACATGTACATGTAGTTCCAAATAACCAGTTCAAGCAATCAACTTCCATATTCACACCTCTTGAAAGAATGTTTTTATTAACATAAAAGCCAGAGAAACAGGCATGCTATTACCCAAAGCAGTGATGTAAAACCAAACCAATTGTGTGCTGTTCAACTGGTTCAACAATTTCAAGAAATTTGTGAAATAAAATTGCAACTAGACAGGTATATTAAATAGTGCATTGAAGCAGTTGTACAGATTTCATACATCATTTATTTTATTTTTCATTTTGTTTCAGTCTATTTACATAAAAATCAACCAATCATTGACTCGTTGACTATCTACTCAGATTATCTTTAACAAATCCATAACTCCCTGCCCCTCCTTTGGATAAAACAATAGAAATATTTAACTTTACTACAGTATGTATTTTACATTTTTATATTATGATTGTTGAGTGGTTCATTTTTTCAAAGTCAGGCTGACCACATGTTTTATTCCAATAATTCAAAAAGTTCCCAGTCAATTTTTCCATTTATTTTTTTGATTTGAATTTTGACATTATTCAAACCTAAGGGTCATTCAGCCATTTTTTCAGCCAAGTTCCCAGTCAGTTTTACTTTTATTCGTTTGACTTGAATTTCAACATCAATTCAAACCAGGGGGCATAAGGTAAATATGACGAGTAAAATAAACTGATATTACTGAGGGATTTTCTTGACCAATGTTGTCATATCCATTCTAGGTGAAAAATTACCTCTCAAAATGTCTGAATAATTCTCCTTTACAATAAAGATATGCTTCACAAAATGACCTACAAACAGCCCAAAACCTTCCACACTTTCATGCAGAATATTTTTTCTCGTAAAATGCATGATTTATCACATTGAATCTCAAACAATTTATTGTCGGGTGAAGTTTTCACAAGGCATTCCTACACATGCAAGAAGTGATTACAACCTTGTGGAAATCAAGATAAAGTATGTACAGTTCACAGATTTAACCATCAAAGATGGGCTACATGTATTATATCTGAATTCATGCGCACAGATACTGTACATGCAGCAAATATTAGTATGGCCTACAATGCACATGAAATATACAGGCATAATCTTCAAACCTTCACAAAGACAAATCTCAAGATTTAGAGGGCCTGAAATTTCAATCCTAGCAGGACCTTCCTCTTTGCCTTTGAGAAAGGTCCTGCTACATGTAGGACGGAAACGTCAGGCCCTCTCAATTTTGAGATTTATGTATTGCAGTTCATTGTAGTCAGTGGGCAGTTTGCAACAGTTTTTTGTATTAACTTCAACTTTACAATTATGTTTTTGTAACAAACGATGACAAATAAGGGAGAGGGTGTGATCTTTGTAGAAATACAACAGTTAACCACTTCGCGCCAGGGGGGTTTTCAGCGCCGATGACCGCCATACAGGGTTTTTTGAACAATGCATCATTTTCAAATCTCGCTTAAACAATCGGAACAATATATTTTTGAGAAATAAATTGATAAGGGTATACTGTGGGTACAAGAGAGTAAAACCTGGCACAGTTCGGACGTCGTTGTGGCTTTTGTCAAGAGATTATCCGTTCGAAAAAGGGACCATTATGCGTTGTCAATGGACCGTAACGGACGTGTGTGTGTGTGTGCGTGTAAACTGTAAAGTGCTGTCAATCCCTGACCGCAGACTCCAGCCTCCACTCCAGGCAGTCAAATCTTTGAGTTGGTCGGCCACAACCGAGCGTACAGATTACGGTAAAGAATGTGGGGGGAATTCCAATGCCAGACCGACGACAGTTGGACTGTGTGGCATGCAAAGACAATGTCCCCCGCATGCTTTCAGCGGCAGCGCGGTATCCCTCGATCCTCCACAGTAAAAGTCTCACAATTGCACAATTACTGCTGCTAATTTTGCAATTCATGTGGCATCTTGCATCAAAAAGGGTCTTTGTACTTTGTACTGTCTTCGTATTGCTTTATTCTAAGCTGAAAAGAGTCTTTGTTTAGAATGTGGACAATAGTGGTGCCCGGATTCGGATAGTCAAGCCAATGGAGCTCCGGATTCGGAGGTCCCGGCGCAAAGTGGTTAATGGTTGAATGCTTCTGTATGGCGCCCCCACCCCGGCAAAGACTACCGGGGTAGTTGACTAATTATGAGGGCTACCATCTAAGGGCTGGATAGCTTAGATCGTAAGAGCACTGGACCGCTGGTACGCAAAACCAGAAATTTTGGGTTCAAGTCCCCTGGTCCAGTCAAAGTTTTCTTTGCTTAAAAAGTTTTTCCTTTATTTGTTAGATTTCACACATTAAATCAATTGCTATCGATGCCATATTGCTCCAGTTTTGGCAAAGGGAGAAAATGGTTCTAGAAAATAATATATAACGGAGGAAATGATAGAATAGAAGAAATATTGTTCCTTTGTATTGTGTTGAACAACAGACAGTCAAAGACTGACCTGAAAGGTTTTCAAGAGGTGGGGATTATGAACATTAACTTTTCACGTGAAAATGCCTCCATATTTCATAATTGTATCTTCTTGCAATATTTACACTGATTCAATATTGGTGTTAGTATTTTAGTAGGTAAAAAAAAAATCATTTGGGAGATTCCTCATCGGTTTTCACATCTTCTTCATACACTGAATGTGGCACAGTCTTCAGATGAAAAAGGAGTGAGTTTGGGTGGACTTGCGTCACAAAGCACTTTGTGTCTCACTGGGAAAGAACGCTTCATCATACCGTTTGGGAAAACCTTTTCTGGAGAGGGTTAGTTGTCGTGCTGGTGGGGACATACAAAGCCTATAGACAATCAGGATCTATTAGCAACAGGATACTGTAATGCCATGGGGGACCCGACTAGCGTCAAACTATGGGTGAAAGTAAAGAGCACTGCCACCATAGACATATAACCTATAGACGGTCAGCGTCTATTAGAAATGATTTCAGGATACTGTTATGCCATGGGGGACCCGACTAGCATCAAACTATGGGGGGAAGTAAAGAGCACTGCCACCATAGACATATATAACCTATAGACGGTCAGCATCTATTAGAAACGACGTCAGGATACTGTAATGCCATGGGGGACCCGACTAGCGTCAAACTATTGGGCGGATGTAAAGAGCAACGCCACACGGTTGTATTCATGTGGTGTGACGCATTTAAATTTGCTCATGGCTCTATGAAGCTACGCATCTACACTAAAGCATGCATGCAGTATTTCTATACATGCTTGCCAGTGCTCTTTACTTCCACCTTTAGTGGGTTTTTTTAAGTTGGCACTTGGCAGCCTCCAAGGCATTTCAGTCTAGCACCCTCTAATGACCGTCTGTAGGCTATACATGTCTAATTGTCTGTGGTTTGGCCGCATGACAAAATTATCAAATAATGTAAAGGTGCACCACAGGAAGCTAAGATTCTCTCTCATCTGTTTTATATTACACATCAGAGGGTCTCTCCTAACGGCCTTAGGGAAGAATAAGGGCTTAGTGAAACAGAGTACTGGATTAGATACTTGAATAAATACATCTAGACTGGTGATAGGTAAACTTTCCACAGTAGCTTTACTTAGAACTTGGGCTGGGTTCAAAGTTCAACGGCCTGGTCTTACACTTATGCCCATCACAATTGGCTTTAGTTGTTCGATTATAGAATATTAAATCACATCATATCTATGATGCAATGTGGAACCCGCCGCTATACAGATTCGAATTCACCACACGGTCTAGACCAGCTCGGTAGTCCAGTGGTTAACAGGACATCTGCACTAGAAAGCAGGAGTCGCAGGATCGAATCCTGCCCAAGCTGACTGAGTGGGTTTTGTCAGCAGGGGATCGGGCAAAGCACTGAGCGTAGACCTAATTATACGTCAAGCAAGGCAAAACCCTTGTTGAAGATCTTGTTTAGACTTGTGGGTTATTAGAAGCCGTAGCGACCGAACCTGGATAGTGCCTTCATCGTGATCAAACAAGACTGATTCTGACTAACTGTTCGATTCAATGATAAATGGTCACAACACAAGACCCATCCTGCTCAGGATAGAACAAGCCAGGTTATATTCACCCGGCAATGGTATTTGTCCCATAGTCTGATTGGCCAATTGCCATTACATCATGTTCATGCATATTCATGTAGGCTCTGTACTCTGGCCAATGAGAGTGTTCATGAATATGCACAAACATCAGCAGGAACGACCTCCGGGCAGAATGTCATTGCCGGGTGAATATACACTGCCAAACAAAAAATGCCAGCATGGACGTGCGGCAAATTATCTACACTATTTGATGTAAAAAACAAAATAGAGAAGGGAATGGAGATCTCCATCTGAGCGTCCCTTTGTTTTGCCTTTGATCTGAAAGTACCATTTGGACTGCAATCATTCCCCTGGACTGGACTGGTTTTGGAGAAAAACTATGATGCCCAGGCTGCTAGTTCCTTCATGTCCTCATCCTCCTCATCGGCGACTTTGGCTGTGAGACGGAAACAAGAGAACAGTGTTAGGGACAGTGTTATGCTTAGTGGTAAGCATTTTAAATGGCCTGCCTAATTAATACCAATTGGGCAAAGGCCAATTTTTAAATGAAACTGGTTTATATATGAACCATGCTGGGCCTGGTAGCCTAGTGGTAAGTAACTTGAATGGAAAGTACCATCTGCGACTTTGGCTGCAAGACGGAAACAAGAGGAAAGTGTTGGGGATAGAAATAAGGGTCACGGATGTTCAAGTTGGATAAAAACCGATCCTTTAATCACTTCATGCCGGGACGTTGAAATCAGAGCGCTGGTGGTGTCAATATGCAGTGGGCCCTCCGAATCCGGGCACCCCAATTGTTCAAGGTTTAAACAAAGACTCTTTTCAGCTTACCACACAACACTATGCAGCACGACAAAAGCCACACAGATGTCCGACTAAGCTAGGTTTGACTTGCTTGTAAACATGATGAACTCTTATTGATTCATTTCATAGGTATTTATTGGTCCCGATTGTTATAGCAAGCTTTGAACGTGGCACATTATTTGATAAGCCCCTGTGTGGCGGCAATGAGCATTGAAAAAAGGCCCGGTGCGAAGTGGTTAACCCAGTTTGTGCCTAGTGGTAAGAATCTTATATGGCCTGCCTAATACCAATCAGGCAAAGACCACTTTGTAAATAAAATTGGTTATATGAACCATGCTGGGCCTGGTAGACTAGTAGTAAGTAGCTTGAATGGAAAGTACCACCGGACTTTGAGGATGAATGAAGACACTTACCAGGCCTGTCCGTTGGCACATCTGGTAGTTGGGGTGCAACGCTAGGTCCTACTTGCAGCAGTTGTTCGTCTAGCTCCTCCTGTTCCAAATCTTCAAGCTCTTTCAGTAAGTCGTCCTGACATAGAAACAACGTGAGAAAGCATTTAGGGGGAAAAATACAGTGTAAGGAAGTTTCCGATTGACATTCCAGTGCGATGTCATGTTTTTCCTATGGTATGTTGGGTACATCCACAAATGCTTGTGGTATTCTATGGTATATGGCCCTGCACCCACTAATGCAGTGTGGTAGGATAAGGAACATATACCAAATTGTACCACAAAAGATGTGTGGCTTTTTGTGGTATATAGGCCATCAGGCACTGCCTGTGCATATACCACAATATACCAGTGTGGCTTTGTGGTATTCTGTGGTATGTGAGCATGCACACCTGAGGGCACTGTGGTAAATTGTGGTATACAGTACATCTTCTTTGTGGAAGGTGTTGGGATCAATGGATGTCTACAGAATGAGCTAGGAAAGGGTGGAGCTTACCTCGTCAACATCTTGACCAAAGCCCACAGAATTGGAAATGGCATCGCTGATCTCGTTGGCCACTTCCAGCTGTTCTTGGAGGTCTGCCATCATATCGTCAACATCTTCCACTCCCCTGCACACAAAATGAATACACACATAAACATATTGCTCCATACTTGAAAGGCCCTTACACTTGATATTTTATCAGTATCCCTATATATTCACTTGACAATTCTACCAACTGGTTGTTTGCATCTGAATGAAAGCAGGGGTGTGATCCCTGGAGATAGACAGCAGTTAATCAACGATTCAATTGCTTCTGACTGGTGCCCCCACCCCTGCAAAGACTAGTTGACTATTAGGGAAGGCCACCATCTAAGGGCTGGATAGCTCAGATGGTACGTTAATCCCGAGGTCTCTTGTTTAAGTCCTGTCCAGTAAAAGTTTTCTTTGCCAATTTTTCAATTTATTCAAAAGTTCCCAGTCAGTTTTTCCTTTTGTTTGTCAAACCTAATGCAATTTGAAAAATTGGCAAAGAAAACTTTTACTGGACCGGGACATGAACCCGAGAACTCTGGATTAATGTACAAGTGCTCTTCCATCTGAGCTATCCAGCCCTTAGATGGTGGCATCACCGCGTCACTAACATTACAGCCATCCTGTGGAGAGATAATCTTTCCCCGCCTTCACACCTCACCGATCGTCACCTAATAAACCATCCAACTCCTGAGCCCAAGGCATTCTCCTGATGACGGCCTGAGCATACTGGCCAGAACATCGGGTTACCACTCGGGTTCATTTCCGAACCACACCTCTTCCCAAAAGAGATCTAGTACATGGTAGTCTCTGCAACTCTTCTTGTAATTTGTCCTTCCACCATGCATAGCCTTAAAGCCCCTACACAACATTGGTTGAGGTAAAAGAATAGCATCCATAAGTATGCATGAAATAGCACACCTGTGAAAATTTCAGCTCAATCCGCCAACCGAGTCTTGAGAAAATTGTGAAAACCGCTTCATTAATTTGTTTCGCGAAAATGCAGCATTCAACGCCATACTGTTAAAAAAAATAGTATAGATCTTGGTGAGACGTAACCGATTTCTTTTACCGGTACTCTTTTCTCCCAAAATACAACATTTTAGGCCGAAATTTTTCAGTGCGAGGTTTCTACTATAATAACCATCTTCAAACTGTATAAGTTTCATGTAAATCTGTGAACATTTCTGTTTTTCGATCTTACCAATGTTGTGTCTAAGGGGCTTTAAGTCTTATTTACAGTGGGATAGAATAAGAATGCACGGTGCAACTTACATCTGCTGCTGGGCACTCTTGAGGGCCTTGGATGCGTAGGACATGGACTTGAGAACCTCTGTATTTGTGTTGGCATTCTCCAGCGCTTCTCTCTGGAACTCTATCGTGGACAACGTGCCGTCAATCTGCCCCAGTTGTTTCTCCAGTCGCTTTTTCCTCTTCAGAGCCATAATGGCCGCTGCCAAGAAAAAGATCGGGAAAAAAACTATTGACCAACTCTTCTTCCAATTAAGTAGTCCACACACCTGCACCCAAATTATACACCTTTTACTAGTTTACCTGTGACCTGCTTATCAATAAGAAAAACTGATGCGTTAGCTTGAAATACTTGGAACAATGTAAGAAAGTGAAAACGTATAAATTACCTAATAAACAAAGGAAAAACTGACTGGGAACTTTTGAACAAATAATTGCAAATCTTTTAGCCTATAAATTGACCGGGGTATTTAAAGTTAAGTGAGAATTACCAACCACCAGTCTTTCCAAACACGTTTTCAATTTCAGGTCAACTCGGACTCAAACCAACTCGGTCCCATGTAACTGGAAGTGTAAACTAGTCCGAGTAACTTGGACCCGTCAAGTCACCTTTTTTTTATCGAAATTTGAAATTTGGAGGGTAGGGTGACTACGAAGTACAATGTACAGTCACCTGATCCTCCAAATTTCAAATTTCGATAAAAATGGGTGACTTGTCGAGTCCAAGTTAATCAGACTAAATGTAAACTCAGACCCACTCTGCTGGATTTGTGTTAGCTATGCTTTGGGTCACTCCGAGTTCAACGAGTTGACATGAGTCTGAGTTGACATGGATCTAGTCCGAGTAACTTGGACCCGACAAGTCAACCTTTTTTTATCGAATTTTGAAATTTTGAGGGACGGGTGACTGTAGGGTCCAAGGATCATGGCTATGCATATGCTGCTGCATCGTCTGAAATCTCTCTAATGTCATCTTAGAAAAATACCCCCGACCAAAATCCCCAGATTTACCCCCAAAACACCTGTGAAACCATCCCGAGCGCCCATTGAGGATTCAGTGAGAATTACAGATTCCAATACTGGTCATTTTGTGATACTCACGTTTGGGAAAAGGGAGAAAATTTTCCCCTCAGTTGACCGAGAGCGGGTCGACGAGCCGAGTTGGGGTGGCCATCTTGGATTTGAAAACTGGATGACGGCACCAGGTCCGGGTGCGGAGTGGTGGCAACAGGTCAACTCGTACCCAAACCGACTCGTACTCTGACCGACTCGTGCCCATTTTGGTCAACTCGTATCCGTGCCAACTCGTACCCGTGCCAACTCGTGCCCGCACCAACTCGTACCTGCGCCAACTCGTGCTCGCATAAAATAATGCACGGAGAACGAGTTGACTTGAATTCTAACAAACCTTTGTGAAGTGGCCAGCTATTATTATAGGGGATCCAATGTGGGGAAATTTTCGGTTGGATAATTTGTATCGTTGTGTTGTTGGTTTGTGAAAATGATGGATTTCTGCTTTGTGCATAATGTTAAATTCTGCATGTGAATGAGGAAAAAATGTCTTTGTGGTAATTTTAGCGAAACAATTACCGGTAAACAAAATGTACGTGCCTCTAACATTTTGCAAGAATGAACGCCAGCGTTATATTTTGATTGACACTTCGGACTAAACGTCAATCATTGATATGCCAGTGTTGTTGGTTTTGTAGTGTTTCACGTCACCGCTAACACTGCACACCGTGGGCTTTGTTCAGTGCGTGAATGCAACTCCATCAGCAACAATAGAATATCATTAATGTTGCCGCTTATAAGTGCGTTCGTACATGTGTGGTCAAATCAATTAGCAACAATACAATGTTACCGCCGCTTGATGCCTACGTGACCACTCCTCAGATGCCGCCAGAAGCTTTTGATGGCTATCAATGGGGGTTATCCAAAGACAGCAAAATAATATGATGCACCGATTTCCCCATAAATAACCCCCCCCCCCTAGCCGTCTAGGACGTCAGTTGCATTCAACTAAACCAAAGATCATAGATATAACATGATGTTTGCGTCGAGGAGAATGTAATTCAAAGAGGTTTTGCCCTTACTCGACGTGGTGGTAAACACTGAATACTCAGTGCTTTGCTCAAAGCACTGAGCATTCAGTGTTTACCACCACGTCGAGTAAGGGCAAAACCTCTTTGAATTAAACCTACGATCAAGACGTACTTCAAGAGCTCCCTTCAAGATTCAAGACTCTCAAGATTCAAGAAGCAAGAGTTTTCGATATAGCTCCACCCAAGTTTCGATGCGCTTTCTGCTCGAAAGCTGTTCGACGTAACCAGCAGGCCCTGCGGTATGACTTGTGTGACCGATGCCAACATCGATCATGTAAAACAGGTTTCACTGCTGATGACTACGTCCGCTTCTTGAATGATTCCTCTGAACTGAGATCGTGGTATTATGAACTTTGTTCAATGTCCATTTCCAACATTCCGATTCCAGTAGGAGAGAGTACCCGAACATCTGCTCGGGCATTCTCTCCTACTGAATTTGGCAATGAGGCTATGGACATTGGCGAGTCACGAGTCCATTCTGGTGACGAGGAGTCGGCCATGTCGTTCCACGTAGCCTGCAGTACCGCACCCACCAGAGGAGAACACCAACTAGAGGTCCCCGATGTCCTTCCAGATGCTGGTCAAGACCGAAGCACCACATACAAGGTAGTTGACGCCGGTACCCAATGCGGCAAGTTGATACTAGTTGACAGCAATGGGTACCGGTACACGCAGAAGTGGAAGAGAGACCCTTCCTCCTCTAAGACCACTTGGGTGTGCTGCTTGCGTAGCAAGAACTTGGGCACGAGTTTGCATGGGTACGAGTTGACTCGAATTCTGTGTGGTCTGCGGGAGTGTGTGCGCGCGCGGTGCGATGTCCCAGACATTGCTTTGCACTGCTGATCAGGAAACAGTCGTAGGGCTCAACGCGTGCAAGCGCGCGTGCACACCTCCGCAGACCACTCCGCACCCGGACCTGGTAACGTCATCCAGTTTTCAAATCCAAGATGGCCACCCCAACTCTGCTCGTCGACCCGTTCTCGGTCAACTGAGGGGAATTTTCTCCCTTTTCCCAAATGTGAGTAAAACAAAATGACCAGTATTGGAATCTGTAATTCTCACTGAATCCTCAATGGGCGCGTGGGACGGTTTCACAGGTGTTTTGGGGGTAAATCTGGGGATTTTGGTCGGGTGTATTTTTCAAAGATGACATTACAGAAATTTCAGACGATGAAGTAGCATATGCACAGCCACAATCCTTGGACCCTACAGTCACCCGAATCTCAAAATTTCAAAATTCAATAAAAAAAAATGACTTGTCGGGTCCAAGTTACTCGGACTATGCGTAGCCATGATCCTTGGACCCTAGTCACCCGTCCCTCAAAATTTAAAAATTCGATAAAAAAAGGGTGACTTGTCGGGTCCAAGTTACTTGTACTAGTGACAGACTAGTACTACTAAGTACTAGTAGTAGTGTACTAACATGGATCCGGGTTGGTAGAGGGTGCAAGTTGGTTTGGGTTAAAGTTGGATCAATCTAGCATGGTATTAATCTAACTCAAAGCATGGAGGAAATCTCTTCTTATTCCTCCATGCTCAAAATTATGAAACCCATTTTATTTTATAATTATTTATAAATTATATCACTTTATCAGTCACCCTCCCTTTTTCTATTTTTACTTTTTAGAAGTAATTTCAATTTTCATGCTTACCCCGCTTATTTGATGTGCCATTCTTCTTGGCCACTAAGATTTCTTCCTTGATTTTCTTCTCCAGAAACATCTGCTTCTTCTCGAGCAATTCCTCCGTTTGCCGAAGTTTCTGGATCCCCTCGGCAGTCGAAGGCGCAGCCTCCTTTTTCTTCTTTCCGAACGCAGAAAACATTGTGAAGTACGATGCGCTGAACACACGGATAACTCAATTCAATAATGTGGATAACTTGCGAGTATTGTATTGGCAACCCGTTAACTGCAGTCGGCGTTGTAATTATCTGCTACAGCTAGTGTTGATGAAATAATCCACATTACAATTTCATTTCAAAGGCCGTAGAGTTACAAATAATCTGTAATGTTGTGTACTTTAATCTGTGTGTCTGTAGCTGTACTGTGTGTGTGTGAACAGGCTTAAAAATAGCAAATGACTACATACACTGATACAGTGACACTGATAGTGAGTGATACAGTTACGGCAGTGCCAAAGCCCTGTAAACATTGTCGATGGTATCCGGTTCAACCACACTTTAGAAAACCATCTTGGAGATAGGGACCAGCTACGTTTAACAGGAAGACTGGAAAATAGCCTGGCTCTCCCATGATTACCTATCTAATGGCGTGCAAAGAAGACAGGCAACCATTTGATTATTTTTAGTGAAAAGGGACACGAGAGGGCGCTATTGCGAAACGCTGTATTGCAGGGTGCAGAACACTAAATAGAGCTCCCATTGGACACTGTACAAAAACACTCACTTTCAAAGCCAATTATCCCATGCCCAAAAGTATCTCAGTTATTGTAGCTATACTTAAAATTGTAGTTTGGACCTTCATCTCTAAGATTCTTTTCAATTTTAGTGCTCTTAGCCGATTAGATTTTTTGCTAATTACCCCCAGAAAAAAACACTCCCAAAATGTGTAGCCGTCCAAGCCGAATTTCTGCAAGGATTTTGGGATGGACCCCTCCACTTCCTCAGCCAAATAGGGCCACAATTTAAAGCTAGATATGGTCCAAATTACATACCAAATTGAAGAGTGAACCCCCGAGTTGTCTTAAGCTTCACTTGTTCTACAATTTATCAGTTAATTAGCCTCCAAAAAACCCTTATTAAAAAAGAGTTGTGGGTACACACTTTATGATAATCAGCTCGGCGGAGCCATTTTGGATGGATTTTGTGTGCTGCACCCTGCAGGCTCAGACATAAAATAATAACATAGGTTAATTTTATGTCTGTGATTGCGGGTCATTTTAGTCAGTGAGCTGTTTGCAACAGTTTTTTTCATGACTGTTATTTCGTGCAATATTAGTCAGTAACACTGTTTCCAACATAATTTTATTAGCATTTTATTATCGAAATTTCTCTCAAAATCATGGAGAGAGTTTGTCCATCTACTACCTCATACATGAAGCACTGAAAAAATACCTTTTTCGATGTTCCACACAAAAATTACAGAAGAAAGGTCCTGATAAAATCGAAACGCCAGGCTCCCTACATTTTAAAGTTTTTCAATTGAAATTGAGCAGGCAGGCCAAAGTCAATGATCAAGAGAGTCATCATTATTTTCCCCAAGGTTGATTTAGTAGGCCAAATTGTAATCCTCCAAATATTCCCAATCAAGTCAGGGCTCTCATTCTCAAAAATACAAAAAGATGCAAACTGGCTGGACAACAAAACAAGGATTGTGCAGAAAGCAAACTTTTACATGTAGTTTGTACTATGCTTTAATAAGGAACTGGACCAAGATGCTTCAATTAAATTGAATGTTAACATAGATAATGTTATGTACTCTACAAAATTCATTTAATATAAAATAAGTATACATGAACTTCCACGGGAGGCAGTTTTATACATGAATGTACAGTTTATTTACAAAACTAATGGGGTAATGAGTTGCACATACACTTTATCAAAATATTAAACACTAGCAGAAAATAAGCCCACATCTCAAATAATTTCACCTAAATCCAAAATATCCTGTTTAACAGACAACTCAAGTCTTTGAGTAGATCTTAGAATCGCGATAACATGATTGGCAACTTCTGGCAAAGAATGTGGCAAAAGTTATGGAACACAGACAATAATTGAGAAAAAAATAATGTATCTACTGGAGACTGGAGCTACTTCAAATTTTTGAGCCTGGGGATGGCAATTGATAATTGGCTCAGCAGATGAGTTTTGGTATATTGTGGATTCGGTGTCAGTATGTTGAGGTTCCATGGGTCACAGATTGCATAGGGAATGAGCCTAAAGCACTGTAAAGCATGCAGAAACATACAGCAGTGTGCAAGGAATAAGATACATGCACACAACCCTTACACATGCTAAGGTGCTATTGCATTTGTGCATCATGCTTTTTTTCCCAGCATGATTTTGACCCCCGAGGTGGCATATTTGGAGACAAACCAAAATCAACCACCTCACACAAAAGTGTGAGGTGGGCCGTCTGAACCTGCCTCACAGTTAAATATGCAGGTGAAACCCTATGTCAAAAAATTAGGGTTTTGGAGTCCGTGGCATGAGCTGATACATCTCGGCAGAACACTTACTCCTTGCTTTAAAACACCAAAGGGAAAAGGGAGGTGGTTACATGAAGCTGACACTGCCAGGTAAGATATGTTTTGCACAATTTAGCTTCAGATAGGCCATGAAATATGGGTCCATCTTTCACACACACAGGAATTTTTTGCTGCTTATAAAACATACGATTTCTGACTCTTGAACTCCTTATCTGTCGTTCTTGAAAACAATTTTGAAAGCTTCCCATCAGAAAACTACCATTTTGCTGAAAAATGGAGAATGTCTGACATTTGCCAGGTCAATGGAATGACAGTGGACCATTTATATAAAATACTGATACATTTATGCAAGATAGGATAATATGAAAATACTCACTGAAAATAAAAACGTGGGCAAATCTGTGAGCCAACTCTTAAAAGATACACAAAAAAGAAAAGAAATGGTGAATAATGATATTGACTTCAATGTCATTTACTCTTGCTTTCTACTTGCCGAAAAATAAAAAAGTTCCATTAGGACTGCAATCATTCCCTGGACTGGACTGGTTTTGGAGAAAAGCTACGATGCCCAGGCTGCTAGTTCCTTCATGTCCTCATCCTCCTCATCTTTGACTTTGGCTGCGAGATGGAAACAAGAGAAAGTGTTAGGGATAAAAAATGAAGGGCACAGATGTTAATCCACCCTTTAGCCCAGTTTGTGCATAGTGGTAAGCGTCTTAAATGGCCTGCCTAATACCAAAATTTGACACCTTTTAAATGAAACAGGTTATATGAACCATGCTGGGCCTAGTAGCAGGGACGTAAGTGACCGACAAAGTCATTTCCTGAAAATTACCGAAGGACAATTATTTGTGTGATTGCTAGTGAGCGATTAAGTGACCGAGAGATGCAATTGCA
The DNA here is from genome assembly GCA_949987565.1 of Luidia sarsii. Classification (NCBI taxonomy): domain Eukaryota; kingdom Metazoa; phylum Echinodermata; class Asteroidea; order Paxillosida; family Luidiidae; genus Luidia; species Luidia sarsii. The sequence continues at coordinate 12,442,594 of OX465110.1, forward strand.
AGATTCACTGCAGGGTAGCAGGCGCCCTTCAGTTTTTAGGGTTTTAATAGATAAAATTGAGCAAAGGTGATTTACAAAAATGTTGCAAACTGCTTACTGACTAAAATTACCAAAATGCAAATAAAATTGAGCAGTTTGAGATACCAGTTTGACATAAAAATAAATACATAAAAAAATCAAAAATTTCCGGAAATCTGGAATTTTCTGGAAGTCTTACATCCCTGTAGTTGACTAGTGGTAAGTAGCTTGAATGCAGGACTACTGGACTTTGTGGATGAATGAAGACACTTACCAGGCCTGTCCGTTGGCACATCTGGTAGTTGGGGTGCAACGCTAGGCCCCACTTGCAGCAGTTGTTCGTCTAGCTCCTCCTGTTCCAAATCTTCAAGCTCTTTCAGTAAGTCGTCCTGACATCGAAACAACGTTAGAAAGCATTTAGGGGGAAAAAAACAATTTGTACAAGGGAATGCAAATGGACATGCAGGGCCAAACGAGTGAGTAAAGCTTAGGATAGGGCCGGTTCAGAATTAACTTAATTCTGTGGAGTGAGGAGTGAGGGGTGAGGGTGAGGGGTGAAGAGTGAGGAGGAGTGACGAGGAGTGAGGAGGGGTGAGGGGTGGAGTGAAGAGTGAGGAGGAGTAAGGAGTGAGGAGTGAGGAATGAGGAGTGAGGAGGGGTAAGGGGTGGAGTGAAGAGTGAGGAGTGAAGAGTGAGGAGTGAGGAGTGAGGAGTGAGGAGTGAGGAGTGAGGAGTGAGGAGTGAGGGGTGAGGGGTGAGGGGTGAGGAGTGAGGAGTGAGGAGTGAGGAGTGAGGAATTAGGAGTGAGGAGTGAGGAGTGAGGAGTGAGGAGTGAGGAGTGAGGAGTGAAAAGCGAGGATTGAGGAATGATTGAGGATTGAGGATTGAGAAGCGAGGAGCGAGGATTGGGGAGTAAGGTTTGAGGAGTGAGGAGAACACACCTCGTCAACATCTTCGCCAAAGCCCACAGAATTGGAAATGGCATCGCCGATCTCATTGGCTACCTCCAGCTGTTCTTGGAGGTCTGCCATCATGTCTTCAACATCTTCCACTCCCCTGCACACAAAAATACAAATCACACAAAATGTTTTGCATAACTTTCAGACAAAACATTGGAGGCTCAGTTCAGATGGCACTGGTGTCACACAAATGGTCCTTTATTGTAAATAGTTGGGACATTATGGAAGCACAACGGAGGAAGAAATATAGATCTGTGATTTCCAAACAATGCCATATCAATATATCTAGTATGAAAAGCTGCATCCACTTTGTAGATGTTCACACTACGCAGGTTTTAATGAAGTGTACAACCAATTGTTGTTTGAATCTCAATCAAAACAGGGGCGTGATCACTGGAGAAGTTGACGGTCTAATGCTTCTGAATGGTGCCCCTAGCCCCAGTAAAGGCTAGTTGACTATTTGGGAAGGCCGCTATCTTAAGGCTGGACTGGACAGTTCAGGTGGTAAGAGAGCTCATACGTTAAGCCAGAGGTCTAGTCCAACTTTCGTTGCCCTTTTTTCCCCAAAATTGTTTGACAAATTTTCCGGTCAGTTTGATTTACTTTCTTTGTAACTTAAAGAATGACCGGAACTTACGTGTTCCGCTGTGCATTTTTCAGCGCGTCCTTGGCGTAGGACATGGACTTGAGAACCTCTGTATTTGTGTTGGCATTCTCCAGCACTTCTCTCTGGAACTCTATCGTGGACAACGTGCTGTCTATCTGCCCCAGTTGTTTCTCCAGACGTTTTTTCCTCTTCAGAGCCATAATGGCGGCTGTCAAAGAATGCAATCAAGAAAAATTATTCGTGTTTCATGAGAAATCAGGCCATTCGTGGTTGCTGTAGCAAGTCGAGAGCGGTTTGCGGTGACACCATGCAGAAATATCCCCTTTTTGAGTTTTCAAGTCAACTCTGTCCGTAACTAACTCGGTCCCAGTCAACTCGGTCCGTAACCAACTCGGTCCGTAACTAACTTGGTCCGTAACCAACTCGGTCCGTGACCAACTCGGTCCCTATGGGAAAATCAATGTAACCATCCCTAACCCTAACCCTAATTAACCCTAACCCTTACCCTAACCCCAACCCTAACCCCAACCCTAACCTCGTGATCGTTTTGCTGCATTTTCCCATAGGGACCGAGTTGGTCACGGGCCGAGTTGGTCACGGGCTGAGTTGAACTCGGACCGAGTTGGTTACAGACCGAGTTGACTGGGACCGAGTTGGTTACAGACAGAGTCGACGTACATCCCTTTTGAGTATGTGTGGTCCTGAATAGAACAGGTGGATTTAATGACTTGAGCAGTATGCTCTGTCTGTCATTGGGAGACTGTGTTCTCTTCTCGCGGATTATGCTTATATTCGGTAGGTGCATTTCTCAATAAAGACAAATTATTGTGGTACAACTACTACTACTAGTCCGAGCAACTTGGACCGAACAAGTCACCTTTGTTTTTAATGACCCTCCAAATTTTTAATTTTGATTAAAACAAAAAGGGTGACTTGTTGGGTGACCCTCCAAATTTCAAATTTCAATAAAAAAATGTGACTTGTCGGGTCCAAGTTACTCAGACTACTATTACTAATTCAAGCGACATCTGACCAATGCCTTTTCAGGCTCCTTAAAAAAAAAGGTTAAATTATATACATCCTCCAACTCTCGGGAGGATGGGATTAGGGTTACGGTTACCACAACTACCGCAACTACACACCTAGTGACCTACCCCACTTTCAAGCGTTTCCTTGAGATGGTTGCCAAAGAATGAATGGGAATACAGGGATTTCATTCAGAATGCCTCAGATAATATCCAGCAAGCCTCATTCTTCTCTCACGAACCATACTAATAATATTACTAAATATTATTTGATACTATTACTAGTACTAGTTAGTACTATAATGTTTTTATTCCTCCTTGGTACTATTATACCCTTTTCCCATTACAAACTGCTTAACCCTGAGATTTGCCGCCCCGGGTTAAGCATTCTGTACCTAGGGGTTAGTTAACCCTGAGTTCTGTTCCCATTTGTCGCGTTAACGTGGAGTTTCGCGAAACCCGGGGCGAGCTTGCCCCGGGTTAACGATGTGCGATTTCCCACTACACCCCAACCCCGGTGTCCGTCACTGCCCGGACCGGAAATCCCACAGCGCACTAGCTGGTCCCACAATGCCTCGTACCGCCTTGTCGCCCAGCAACCACCCGTCGGCGCGCGCTGCCTGACTGGATACATGTGGGCTGTACTCAATTAACGTACATGTACATGTACTTTCGTTTGGGCATAATCCGCACTCCTGTGTGAAACTTAACACCGTGACCTCGTGTACATGTACACTGCATTGAAAATGGCGTCAGATATGGAAGCCATGTCGCTTGCAGTTCTAATGGTTGTCGTTCAACTGTTGCGAAGAAAGCGTCAGCGTGCTAGCCGGGCCAGGAGGCAGAGATTACTGGTCGTGCCGTCCAGCTGGGCTTGGACTTTATCCTCCGCCAACGATTGGATGAGAAGTTTGGCCTCGGATTCGGTCCACAACTTCGCTCTTTTTTTCTTTCCGCCATCAGCCAAGGCCAGAGGTTGGGATGACATGTCGCTACCAGATCGTATATTGGTATATTCTTGTAAATGCCAGATGTGCGTCTCATGCGGATTTTCGCGCCATGTATCCCACCTCTGACCGTCCCATTACGTAACGCATCCGGTGTCTTAACCCTGAGAATGTCCACCGGACGCGTACCCCGGCACGGTTTCCCACTACACCGCCAACCCCGGGGTTCGGCCGTTACCCCCGAGATTTCCATCCTTAACCCTGGTCGCGAGCAGGGGTAACAAGCCCCGGGGTAACGGCCGATTTTTCGGTCTCAACCCGGGGCGGGAAAAGTGTAGTGGGAAACGTCCTGGCAACTATTTCCAACCCGGGGTATCTCGGGGGTAAGGCTTGCCGTTACCCCCGAGATAACCCGGAGATTGCGTAGTGGGAAAGGGGTATTACTTATTAAGTTTTGCATAGATTACTAACAATAACATTGAATTTTGCGAAAGGTGTGGTCTACTCTAGTCTTAGCACAAATAAACTGTATAAACAAATCTTAAAATTTAGTGGGCCTGACGTTTCGATCCTAGCAGGACCTTTCTCAAAGGTCCTGCTAGGATCGAAACGTCAGTCCCATTCAATTTTAAGATTTGCATTTTGGTAATCTTACTTAGTCAGTAAGCAGTTTGCAACACATGTTTGTAAATTGTATATTACTGTATAAACATGGAGGAAGGAAATGGTATAAACAAATCTTAATTTTCACCAGGTTCTGAGGCTACGATTTGACACTGTAGATGGTCTTCATATTTCAGGATATTCAGGGGCAATAAAGAAAACTTAGCGGGCTCACTACTTACTCATCTTTATCATTATAAATATTATTAGTATTACCTCGTTTGTTTCTCGTGCCATTTTTCTTTGCCAGTGCAACTTCTTCATGGATTTTCTTCTCCAAAAACGTCTGCTTCTTTTCGAGCAATTCCTCCGTTTGACGAAGTTTCTGGATACCTTCGGCTGCCGTGGGCGCTTCGCCGCTTTTCTTCTTCCCAAACAGATTCGACAACATGATGAACAGTTCTGCTGAGTGCTGTAGTCCGGCAAAGACGGGTGTCAATTCGTCCAGAAATTAAAACTAAAATCCCAAACTTATCTGTCACTGTCACTGTCACTGCACTGCATGCACTGTGCAAATGTCATGTGTCAATGTGTGTATGCTGTGTGATGTGATGAGTGTCGTCTAAAAATAGCAGATGATGACTTTTTCGATGGCTCCCAGCGGCACTTGTATTTTTCTATGCAGCACGCATATGGAAACCAATTAAGATAAGTCTCCTTCGTGAAATTTGCGTGTCCGCTAGCTTGAAAGGAAGACTACGAACAAAAAATCTGTATAAAGTGTATGATACACATGTACATGTACATGTACTGTACATGTACATGTACATGTACATGTACATGAACAGTACATGTACTGTACATGTACAGTACATGTACTGTACATGTATATGTACATGTATATGTACATGTTGTACACGTACATGTTGTACACGTACATGCATTTGTGTACATGTACACATGTACATGTACATGTACATGTACATTTACATGAACAGCTACACTGGAATAATTTTGTACTGTACCGATACATGTACATGTACATGTACATGTGGACGTGTTTACATGTACATGTACAGTATATCGAATATTGAATTTGTATACATAATTTTAAGACAGTAATTGATTGGGCAGTTTGTACACGGTCCCTCCACAATAATATTGATTTGAATTACAAATGCTTCTCTGCGTGTCTCATGTTACTTGTGACTGTGAGGTTCCTAATGATGTCAGCATCTAGGTAAATAGTCTTATGACTTATGAGGACACGCTGTAGACTACAGGGACCACACTGCGCCCACTGTGTTATCAGTAAACAATCAGATAAGAAAGTACCCTGAGGTCACTTTGGCTTCAGCTAGTTGCGGCATGGAGGAGTCCTTCCTCCATGGTTGCGGTAACCGTAACCCTCATCCTCCCGAAGGTCCGACCTTCGGGAGGATGAGGGTTACGGTTACCGCAACTAGCCGCTTCAGCCAGCCACTGGTCGTGGGCTGTCCATTATGTAGGGTTTGTATCAATTGTATGGGCGGCCAAAAGGGCCAAAATTCAAAATAAAATTGGGGGCTGCCCATTTGGGGGAAGTCCCATTACGTAAGTAAAGAGGCAAGTAAGGTCCAAGAAATGCAAGTGATCAGCTTCACTGGAGTAAATCAACAGCAATGCAATCTCACATAATGTGAAAATAAAGACACTGCCAATGATAAATCCATATTTCTGCAGTAGTATTTCTGAGCAATGGATGACTAATTGGTAATTTATACCATGTGTATAAACTAGCATTCAATATTAGGAGGAATATAATACAGTTGCACACTCATCACTATTATAGCTATCAATTGCATCTTGTCCCAGCTTTTAGTATCTTGTGTATGATGTAGCTACAGTACTGTAACTGCAGCCTGTATACGCAATTTTTAAGTAGTATATATGAGTATCACAATCAATATGTCAAGATTGTTAAAAATGGGGAGTACAGGCTACAGTTACTGTAGTGAAGATATGGATGGTGCAAAAATGATTGATTTACAGGGAAAATTCTAGTGTTATACTGACATTTCGATCCATTTTCGACCTGACATTTCGATCCTAGCAGGACCTTTCTCAAAGGCAGAATGACAAGGACAAAAACAAATAGGAAGGGGAGATCAAGCAATAGGGACACGGATGAGGACAAAGGGGATAGCTGGCTGGGTGGGATCAAAGAACAGGACAGGGGCTAGGGTACGTAGGGATTAGGTAACAGAGGGGGAAAGATCAAAGCGGAAGAACCGAAGAAAGTACTTACCATTTACCAAGACACAGGTCAATAGAATGCAGTTTTATTGTCCATAATTAACTCCCTTTTTCAGTTCTTGCAGATGTGTTTGTGTATACCCCTTTCAATATTTCAACAGACGAGACATGTTTATATGGGAAAAAAAAAAAAATCAACTCTGCTATGTGAAATAATGCCATGATGGGTCGAGTTCGGGCGCGCACGTTCTCGGCTGTTCGTAAACAACCCTGGCGATGGCGGAGAGGTGGTGTGATCCTGTTCCGAGTGCAGCGTTCTTGGGTCGTGTTCGTGTGGTTCTGAGGGCAAGAACAAGATTCGCGTGTGAAGAACAGACAGCCCGGACTCGACCATGAAGTACTGTAAAGTACGACAATGCCCCAGCAGTAGGCAGTAGTAGTGTCTGTGAGAGAATATTGACCGATAATCTTCAATTTCAAATTTCCATCACATTAATGCAAGCAATCATACCCAGAAATTGCCACTTTATCCACTTTAAGAGAAAAAAAACAGGGACATTAGGACAACATGTTATCGATGCATGAGCTGTACTTTAATAATTACCTCTGCCCAGATACAGTAATTAAATGCTTTGTATTATATACATTAGAATATTAGTGTACATTTATCATACAGGAGTATAATAATGGATGGGCAGTTTGTATGTACATGTTTATTTATAGGAGTAATTTTATCCAATGGCTTGAACTCAATGCCATGGCATCAAGATTTCATTGCAGCAAAAGCAGGCGATCTTCTCCACCAAAAACCTGACAAATCGGATGAGCTTCAGATAAACTACATCCAGTGTAGGTCTCAATTCAGTTGGCATTCAAAGATGTCTTCAGATATTTTATTTTTGAAAAGTATCTTTTGGTTGAATTGCTTCTGACTGGCGCCCCCATCCCAGCAAAGACTAGTTGACTATTTGGGAGGCCACCATCTAAGGGATGGATAGCTCAGATGGAAGAGCACTGGTACGTTAATCCAGAGGTCTCGGATTCAAGTGCCAGTCCAGTCCAAGTTTTTTTGCCAATTTTTCAAAATTGTTCCAAAGTTCCCAGTCAGTTTTTCCTTGGTTTGTTTGACACAAATAATATTACATTGGATCACTCGTGGGACGCATGCTGCCACATTGGAAGTCAAATTGCACCATTGAAATAGCGTGTGCACTTTGTAGGCAGAGATGCGAGGAAATGGCTCAATGCATTGTCATGATTAGCGTGTTTACAATGTCTTTCTACAATCTGGTTACCGGTACCTTATCTCGGAAAACACTTATCCTACTCACTGGGGTTCCCCGGGATATTAAACTGTGTGAATTCACTGCTTTGATGGGCCATGCCACCTCGGGCGTTTGTATTCCAAAATGCCACCAACAGGTTCAAAATCAGGCCCGAAAAAAATGAACACAATGTACATGTACATGTATAAGTGCTTCAGCATGTGCAAAGTGATGGATCTTTCAGGCACATTATTATGACGGTGCTTTAGACTCATTCCCTATCAATCTTGGCCACCATCTAAGGGCTTGATAGCTCAGATGCAAGAGCACTGGCTCGTTAATCCAGAGGTCACGGGTTCAAGACCAGGTCCAGTCAAAGTTTCCTTTGCCAATTTTTCAACTTGTTCATATAAAGTTCCCAGTCAGTTTTTCCTTTATTTGTTGAATCCTACTTTTGTTTATATAATAATTATATCAAACCCGTTAATCACGCAAATTATCATGTGCAACCTCAGACACACAAAAATCCCGGGAAAACCATTCTAACCATTACCAGTATTTGATGCAAACACCTATGTATGTTTGTAAATAATACAGGACTTTCAAAACCCAAATAAAAATGAAAGAAAAATTAGGTAAAAGAACTTCCAAAAATAACTATCTTGTGCGACTGAAAATAATGCATCTTTCAAATTTTTTTGTATCACTTCCGCAATCATGCAATTTTATAAAAATCCTATGTTTTTTGTCTTCTTCTTCAGGAATACTATACTATTCTTATATGTTACCCGGAGTTAACAAACATCACAATTTCACACCAGCTTGGCAGCAATTTCTAACTGTCATAGTACATGTAAGTCTGTCTTAATACATACAGGAGGATTGGAAGCACTTTATACATGGATAAGCTAACACATCAATGCCTCCATATTGAGCAGTACATGAGCATTACTGGAGAGTCTGATATTGAGCTCAGTCTACACAAATCATTTCCCATTGAATTTGAAGTGAGACACCACAGCAGGGCTCGAATTTCAGATTTTCTTTTAATAGATTACAGGTCTGACTGGCATGACTAACACCATGCAGCTTTCTGATAATCCTTCTTTTGTGTTCACTCTTATGTTCTCACCCTATCAGCTTTACTCTTTGTCCTTTGTTTCTCATCTGTGTCTTATTCACTCTCTTCCCTCTTCTCCCTTCCTTCGTGTACATGTATCTGTTGTCCTTGTCACTCTTCCTTTGAGGAAGGTCCTGCTAGGATCAAAACGTCAGTTATATTTGAGTGGCATTTTCTTCATGGTGCAAGAAAAAATCCACCAGACAGCCGGTCCAGTGCAGTCCACACTCGGCACTAGACCGACGCTGAAATCACTAGACTCGGTCCACAGTCTAGTGGATATTTCGAGCCCTGCGTAGTCAGCTAAATTGGCTGGCTGAAGATCGACAACACCTTGTGGATACCACTTGTCTACATGTACCCAGAGTGCTTGTTTCTTTTGCAGCCACAACTACGTCATCAATTTGTATATTTACGTCTGATGAGGTTGTTGTGGTAGTCACTGCAAAAGTTGCAGCACTCTCCCTAACTGGGCCAAATTTCATAGAGCCGATTAAGCTTGTGAAATCTGCTAAGCATGAAAAGTATTCCTCGTGTTAACAGGATTACAAACCACATTAGGATGCAATCTCAATTGCTTCTGACTTGTATTCGACTTTTCTTTACTTAGCATGAAACAAGAATAAAGTTTTGGTTGGCAAGGTGATCCTATGAATCATGACCTTTTGCGCTTTTAAAAGAAAATTTTGGTGCTTAAGCAGCTCTATGAATTTGAATTGGGGCCCTTGTTAGTCCTCAGCCTCACATGCTGTCCTATGAGTTGTTAATATTACTAATTTGTTAGACTAACACGCCTACAGACACATCCGATCATAAGATCATAAGGTTGATAATTTGTGTTAAATTTGGTAATACCTCAGAGTCTCTGAGCATGTAATGATATCTAGGACGTATCCCAGTGGCAGTTTGAATATTTGATGCTTCCATTGATGTATGATAAAATGAGATTTTTATACCGGATTAAAGATAGAGTAAAATGGCCTGACAACAAAATTGGAAAAGAACTACTTTCTTGGGCAGGTGATCGACTGATTTCATTTCTGTCAAGCATTGCCCAAAATGAAACCTAGGTGTACGGAAATGAGGCACCATGGGTGTGTACTCTGATAGCAAGGCAGATTTTTTCATCAACGCAGCTCACCAGTTTTGAAAGCTGTCCATTAAAATCCTCGGAAAAAAATGTCCGGGGAAAGATCAGTCGTTGGTAGCATCCCCGATAAGACTGTCAAAAAGTGTCGGTGCTTATGCTTAACTTTATTACCTACACATAGCATCTGTACATTGTGGCAATGTGAGCTGTCTTTAAATGCGACCTGAAAGCCTTTGCACACAAACAAATACGTAAAATGCCCAGAGAACTTGTGCAAAAAATAACTGCAAGCACTTCAATAGTGGTTTTTCAGTCACATGCTTTCTGACGGTCAGCATTCAATTCATCAAATGTCCAATGGAAATACTCAGATTCGACATTTGCATGTGCTTCCGTGGATTTGGACGCTCCTGCAGGACACGCTAATTAGACTTTGGCGGTCAGGTGATGTCAATTTTGTTGACTTAAATAATTCATTACCAAAGACCTTTCACTAAGTTTGAAAATCATCACCAGTTTTGAACTCAAAAAAAGTGAATTTGGATGGAGTTTCAAATACAAACAATGCAGCTGATCAAATTTTAACCAAAAGGTAAGGTGTATAATTATGTTGCAGTTTCCAAGTGTATGTGCCAATTCTTGTTCTAAACAAGAAATCAACAAAATTTAATGCTTTTGGAAGAAGGAAAAAACATTTAAGATGAAAATAAAAAATCAAAAATATACATGAATTTTGAATTACCTTGAATCATTAATTTCTTTAATTTTTTTGGGTCAATTTGAAAAATCAGACTGACACAAAGTTCTGTTTCTCCATGTCAGCTACACCACTTGGTAACAGCCTTTACAAAGCTACAACTGATTTTGAAGAAAATATAAAGGAAATCTCTCAAAATGCGATTGCAGAAAATAAAAGTGTTTTTTTTATACTATTCAATTTTGTTTCATGATAAGCACGGCAAAGTGCCAGGAGATGACTGAACGACTGACTTCTTTACTCTTGAAAAATACAAATGTAAGGTGCACTCACTTAGCTACCCTGGACCAACCCAAATGCTGTCCGAATATCTTTGATATATAAGCCAGTGTGGATAATTGGATATATAAGCCAGGTACTCTGTGCATGATGTCAACGGTGGTGCTGACTTTCCATGAGAGCCATGTACGAATTAAATTTAATTTAATGAGGGTTTGCCCTGCTCGACTTAACGGTAGTAAGCACCGAGTGCCCACTGCTTTGCGCGATGCCTGATGAAAATAAATTTCTGGCAGCTCGGGCAGGATTTGAACCTGCGACTCCTGCTTTCTAGTGCAGACGTCTTAACCACCGAGCTGGTCGAGGTCGTGTGGCGGATATGAATAATTTATAGCGGCGGGTACGGTGTTGTATTGATGTCGAGCAGGGCAAACCCTCATTAAATGACATTCTCCTTGACATAAACATCATGTTATATCAAGTGTCTTTATTGACCCTAATCAGGGCCTGCTTAATTGGCAACCAGCATGGCGGCTCCTGGGTCATGACGTTATGCACAGTGTATCTAGCTCATAGCCACACTCACTAGTTCACCAATATATTGCCGACAGACCCTGCTACATGCACACAAAGGAAGCAGGGGCCCATTTCCAAAAACCGGGCTTCGTCTCTGTTACCCAAAACCTGAAAACACAGGTTGGAGTTCTTTGTCGAAGTTGCAGCTTTGGATTCTTTTTTTCAAAACGCAGTATAAAATTCAAAAAAGAAGCCAAAGGCCTCCCGTTTCCATGCCTTGTACTTTGAAATGGACGAAATGACTAGAGACAAAGAGCCGGAGCCTGAGCCTAAGCCGGGTTTTGGAAAATGGCCGGGGTCAGTTTGAGGGGAGCCTGGGGTTGAGCCAGGAAAGCTAATCCAATTCACTTCACGCACTTTCGCTGGGTTTTTTTTGGACGTCAAAATGGATGGGAAGAGACAGTAAACACCAAACTACTCTACCGGTCTTGATCGGCCATCCTGAAGGCAAGACGCACAAACTGTAATGGCCTCAGCAACTGTATCGCTGGTGCTGGGTCCGCTTTGATCAAGTGGCTCGCGCGTGTAAAACTCCTCCAAAAAAATGTGGGTAGAAAAATTCTGACGACAGCACGGACTCATCTCAAGGAGTGGCCGAGTTAGGTGTCCGAGCAGCCGATTGAATCCATCTGCCGATCTGCCGAATCTTGTTTTCCATTTCCATCTGGGCCGTTACATTATCTCTGCTTGAACCAGAGATATTGTGAAGATAGCTGTGGTAGTCTTGGGATCGCCAACCGCTAGTTTCCGGCCACAACATTGGGGTCCTGGGGAAAGAGGGAGGTGAAGAACGTGGAGAGGAAGACCCAGGCGATGGCCAGAACTCCCGGCCGGGGGGCCTCCGGAGTTGCCGCGGCCTCTTCCGTCGACTCCGTGTCTGTCTCTCTCTCCTCGTGCGACTCAGAGCTGCTGTCTCTGTCCGTGTTTCCGTCTTGCTGCTGCTGTGAAGGAAAAGGACACAGACGGAAAAGCCCTGAATGACGACCGAACGCTATCGAGCAAAGACTAGTTGACTATTTAGGGAGGGCCACCATCTAAGGGCTGGATAGCTCAGATGGCTAAGAAAGGGGGAAAGGGGAACAAACAAGGAGAGCACTGGTACACACAACCAGATGTCCTGGGTTCAAATCCCGGTCCAGTCGAAGTTTTCTTTGCCAATTGTTTCCATTTTTCCAACACCATTGTTGTGTATTAGTCACCCTTAAACTATCTTGACCCCCTTAACTACAATTTACCTTCAGCCCACTTAACTCAATTATCCTGGGGCCATTACAAACAGACCACTTAGAAACCTTCTGACCAGACCTCCTGCATTGAAACAACCTGTTGACTAAGCCCTCTGCCCTCCATCTATTAAGCATTATAATTATAGGTCACCTACTCCTTAGTCCACACCCCAACTTCTTTGTCTTGTAATATAAATATGAAGGTCCATCTTGCTAGGAAAGGATTAGAGAGGTTAGAATTACAGAGAGGGTACGAATGCTATATGCTGCTTCGAATGAAAAAAATGAAATAAATGCTGTACATTGTTTGCTACTCTACAAGAGTGAACTCAGTCCATGTGAAAAATGTGAAAGCCTGAAAATCAAAGCGATTCTGATCCGGCAACACAAAACTATCTAGTGAGAAATGGAGATGTTGTACATCAATGAAACCCAACCCCTTTACACCTAGCCTCTTGCAGAGCAAGCGTTACCTGTTCTTGATTACTGCCAGGGCTGTCTTCCTGCACTCCGTCGGCTTCGTCAGGATTCCTGTTTTCTTCCAGGCGCTCTCTTGCAATCGGTGCCCTTCTCAACTGGAACCAGCGCTTTTTGTACCTTCAACACGAGAAAACAGATGCCTTGCCTTCACACACTGAAACACTTCTAGCACTTTTAGAATCGGAGAGTAATATCCCAAAGATGTGGCACCCTGCTTAGTACGCAAAAGGTCCTGCTAAGGATCGAAACGTCAGGTTCTCTAATTTTTGTAGATTTGCTTTTAAATCAGGGTAACGTGTAAATCAATGATAAGGTAAAAGCTGTCATTAGCTTTGTTAAATATTGTGCAGTGTTTTTTTACATCTGAGCAGGCATTTAATCTAACTTAAGTGTATAATTATTCACCCACCCAACGGCATTCTTCCTGGAGGTCGTTCTTGCTGATGTTATGCATATTCATCAACACTCTTTACTCTGATTGGCCAACATCAGAGTATAGCGCATACATGAATATGCATAAACATGATGCAATGACAATTGGCCAATCAGACAAAGGGACCGGCAGAATAGCGTTTGTGGGGAGAATGTCAGTGCCGGTTGAATATAACCTGCAGTTTTTAATAGACTTGCTAGCTTTTTCTATCCTGAGTAGCAGCAGGAAGGGCCTTGTGTTGTGACCATGATTTATCACTGAATCAAACACTAATTAATATTGTTTGATCACGATGAAGGCACTATCCAGGTTCACTCACTACGACTTAAGATAACACAAAAGTCTATGGAAGTTCTTCAATCGAAAAACCTTACATGTATATGAAGATCATCAAGCCGATGACCATCAGGAACCGACTGAGGGAGGAATAGAAGTAGACCAGACTGAGCATGACGCTGAACCGGCAGAAGGTGTAGACCCAGTCCAGCCAGTCCCGGTTGGCGTTGTCCTCGTCGTCCTCGTCCACGGCCGGCCCCAGCCCGGCGTTCATGCGCACGTTCTGGTCGGGGCCGGCCACGTTGGGCGCGACCGGCGGGTTGATGACGCCGGGCTGGTCGGGCACCTGGGGCGGGGGCACCACCACAGCCACGGGGGCATGGGCCGGGGGCAGGTTGGCGTTCAGGCCCGCCCCGCCGGCGGCCATCTGGTTAGAGCTGGAAAGGCAATATCAAAAGTCAGGATGTGGCTCAGTTACATTTTTGTGGTTTGCCTTTGAGAAAGGTCCCAAAGATCACAGACTCAATGAATGGCAAAAAACTACGCCATCTGGTTAGAGCTGGAAAGGCAATTTATCAAAAGTCAGGACGTGGCGCCGTTAGCTTTTTGTGGTTTGCCTTTAAGAAAGGTCCCGAAGATCACAGACTCAATGTACGGCATTAAACTTCTGTGAATTTATCAGGTTGGACAAACCATCCCCGAATTATATTCTCCTTGATGCCAAATCACATCACATTTATGAAGGTCATACATCCATGAAAGCGTCCGGTCAGGGAGTTGTCCACGACACTATGGAGTCATCCGGAGCACTCTCAATCAAGGCCACCGACGTTCACGAGAGTTTGCGGAAAGTATGGATTGGTTTAAGGTTGCTGCTCGTCCCATTCTGACCAATTATTTAGTCATTTATTCTTTATTATAAATGTAGCTTCTTTTGTTTGTGTATTTGTAACTTGTCTTGAAATAATGATGTTCGGAAGTGGAAAAGACTTGTTTTAAGTCTCTTTACTCGTGTGCAACGTTGTTTTGGTTCCATGGTTTGGTGATCATAACACAGATAAGAGGGCACTTACTACTGCATGTACTGGGCCATCTGCTGAGCGTACATCTGCTGCATCCACATTGCTTGCTGTTGAGGGTTGACTGCCATGTAACCTTGCTGGTTAGCTCTTGGGCCATAATTTTGTACGGGGTAGTTGCCATAACTGAAAATCAAAGATCAAAATGAACTTCTGCTTAGACCGGAGAATAGCTATGGTAGTCTAACTGATTCAGGGTTCTCTCCAGAATTTTCAAACAGGTGTGGAGCTTTTAACCCAAGTCAAATAAGCAAGCGCTAAGCTTGTCCTCTATCTATACTCCAGTCGGCCAACAATGAAAGCATCCCAGATCCATTAGTAGCAGCCTTATCCCCATCAGCACCCAGTCCGTCTCAATCCCCATATCAATCCTCCTCCCCAACCCCCATTTCCATCCAATCCCCATCAATCCCTACCACCATCCTCACCCCATGTCCATTCCCACCCCATCCCCACCCCAATCTTCAACCTATCCCCACCCCAATCCTTACCACCATCCTCACCCCCATTTCCATTCCCACCCCACCCCAATCTTCATCCCCACCCCCATTTCCATCCCATCCCCATCAATCCTTAGCACCATCCTCACCCCCATTTCCATCCCATCCCATCCCACCCCAATCTTCATCCCCACCCCCATTTCCATCCCATCCCCATCAATCCTTACCACCATCCTCACCCCCATTTCCATCCCATCCCCATCAATCCTTACCACCATCCTCACCCCCATGTCCATCCCCACCCCAATCTTCATCCCCATCTCCATTCCATCTCCATCCACCTCCAATCTCCATCCCATACCCAACTCCCTCTCATCCCCATCTCCATCCCATCTCCCTCCCATCCTCCTCTCCACTCCAATCTCTATCCCCATCTCCATCCCATCTCCATCCCCACCCAGCACCATCTCCCTCCCACCCCCATCTCCACCCCATCCCCAACCCCCTTACACAAGTACCGATTCCTCCCTTAACAGTAGGACAGCCCAAAAAAACCTGTACCTGTAAGGGTAATAACCAGAGAAGGACGGACTGCTGACCGTCCTCTGCCTCAGGCCGCTGGACTCGGACGAAGACCCAGGCTCAGCGGGCGTGCTCTGCCTCCTGCTGTGGGGGCTATCGGGCGACACCGCCCCACTGCCCGTGCTGCCTTCCCCGGGCCTCCCCCGGGCTGTCAACGTTGGCTCTGACGTCGCCGAGGAGTCGGACTGGCTGGGGAGGGGGCTCGACTTGAAGGACTGGAGAAGCTCATCGGGGGATGGGGAGCAGACGAGGTGGACTGTATGCTGCTGCAGCATCTTGTCATCCTGGGAGGAATGAGAGAATACTTTTTTAAAGTGATATACAAAAAGTGTGGCAAACCGCAACCTGCATTTTTTTTTTTTTAAGTAAAAAATGATGAAAATTGCTTACTAACTTACTAACTTAAGTCAATGTAAAAAAACTTTGTAAGACCACACAAAATCGCTCAGAAAACAACCCGATCAAACCTTCCCTCAACAGGTTCTTTGTATGAAAAACACATTCTTCTGAAAATCCACAGCATTATGTATGACCCCTCACACCCACTGCACCTTTCTTTGTGTTACAGTCGGTCTGGCGTTCGCTTGTGTGTCCCCAAGACTATTCCCTCCCGGTTTAGGCAGTCATTCATCCCAAACGCTATTCACATTTTCAATAGATACTCCAAGCAGTAGATGACTATATATCATGGCTGAGCCTTTTTTCCCTATTGTCACAGACGTTGCATCTGCTTTTATGTGACTTTCTGGTGTATCCGTGGGTTTAGTTCGATAATTGTATTGGATGTGTAATTGTATTTATGTGTATGTGTAATCTGTGTATTATTGATTTCTTACAGTATTTATATGCTTTTATCACATGTTTTATTTTGTAACATGTTTTTTTCCAGTGGAAGGCAAATGTCTATGTTTTTATGTGGATAATAAATTAAATCAATCAATCAATCAACTTATGCCTATCGTCCCTATTTGAACATAGGCCACCGATATGATTTCTCCAACCCGTTATTTCCACTTCCCTCCTGGTTATACCTTACTGACTGACAATGGACAAAATACAAATCTCAACATTGTACCTGACCCAGATAGTGTTTTGATACTAGCTGGACCTCTCTCAAAGGCAGAATTTCTGCCGTGAGAGAGGTCCTGCTGGGACCGAATCATCAGGCCCTCAACATTTTCAAGAATATTCATAATCTAGCAAAAAATACATTGGAAGCTATAGCGGTGTTAGTGATGCTGAGGACAATTTCTAACGATTGATGGCATTTGCCCCCGGTACTAGAGGAATTATCAATGACACCTCTCCAACAATACCAAAAGAAGCTCAATTAAATGTCAAGAAATTATACACAAATGGTGTAAAATGCTTACTGACTAAAGCGACCAAAGGCAAATCTTAAAATAAGTAGAGGGCCCGACGTTTCGATCCCAGCAGGACATTCCTGAATCAAATAACCATGAATGTGTTGCAGAACTCACCAGCCGTAAAACATCCTTCAAGAGTAAGTTGTCTTTCAGGAGCTTGCCAGAGTAGATTATTCTCTGGTTCATCTCATTCTGTAAATTGAAAAACAGTGACAACATTCATTCAAATGATAAGTACTGAAGGGGAAAAATGGTGCTAGGCTATTTTGTTTGACCCTACCACCTGGGGTCATGCACTTGGAAGCATACTAATTACTGAATCTGCCATACTTCACAGCTGCTCATAGGCAGGGTTCGACATTAGCGGTTGCCCGCTTGCCCGGGGCAAGTAAAATTTCACGTCGGGCAAGTAAAATGTTCACATGTTAAAATTTACTTGCCCGATCGGGCAAGTAAAATTTGGATAGTTGCAAAATTTAAATAATCCTTTAAAAGTCCTTTTGCGTCTGCTGACGAGTGCACGTGATCCGCAAGCACAGATTGTATCCTGCATCGCTACAGTGTATAGCGGCCGTGCGCAGTACAGTACATGTGTAATACATTTACATGTACATTGTACTGTATATACGTACACTGCACACTGCAGCTATGGTCCAGTTCGCTGTTAAACATTCGCCCATGCGTTCATGTGTATAGAAATAGGATCGCCGGGTACACGCAGGGTGGACCAGTAAAAGTTGTACAGTACTTCTTTTTTCGTGGTCCGATCTTCCTTCCTCAACGGTCCGTTTTGGTTACGGACCGAGTTGACATGAAACCCCCAGGTTCCTAAACTGCTAAAGCCTTTACGGTTGTACCGTGAAATCCATAATTTGAAAATTACTTGGACGAAATAATTGGAAAATGTGCTGCCGAAGTAACTTATCCTCCTCGCAGAAATTGTAAAGGGTGGTCACTAGTGTACATTTACATGTACGTGAGAATCTTTTTCCAGTGTCTGCCTAAAGTTACGATGCTCTGCGGTTTGACCGTGTTGTTGTCAGTGACGTCGGCCGTGACGCACGGCCAGAAAGCTGCTGCTGCACGCCGGATCATGTCGGTTATTTTCCCAACGTACTCCATACTTCTACAAAGTAATTTCTTTATCTTACACAACTTTTCTAATAAAAATGAACCTTATTTCTTCTTATCAAATAACATAATTATGGATCTTTACATCCCCCGGATTGTATTTCCTTTTGTATTAATTAATTTAATGGCCTTAATCACCAATATTGTGAGAACTGACAATCAACATTATATTTTTTGGGAGTGCTGCTACTCATTTTCATTTTCGGTACGGAGGAAAATCTTCACAAGAAAACCGTGAATGAATGGTTACAACTTAAACTTATTAACAGTTATTTTGAATTTTCTGATTGATCACTCATGCACAGCAACTGTGGCTGTGCAATTCTATATCACTTTTAGTTCTAGAAGGCCAACTTCACTTTTAGAATTACGTACAGTAATTCACCGTAGGATTACCGTTTGTCACTTCCCCTTGCACAGTTGAATCACTTTGCTTGATCAAGGGCCTTAATCACCAATGCCGTGAAACCGACATTAGATTTTTGGGGGTGCTGTTCCACATTTTCATTTTCGGTACAAAAAAGAAAACTGTGAATGAATGGTTACACTTGTTAACAGACATTTTCAATTTGCCACACGTTGTTTACTGCGAAGTGCAGTGGACTTCGAGCCAAAAGCCCCATACTTTTTCCAAGATCCTGGGGAGAACCCTGATAATGATTATGGGTTATGAAAATTTAGAATTATAATAAATCAAAGCTTTCAGCAAACTCATAATGCCATTGAAAGGCTTAGTTAAGTGATTTAAGATTATTGATACATTCAATTTGTTTTAATGTTTTCTTTTATTTTCATTTTCGGGCAAGTACCGGTAGATTTCCAATTCGGGCAAGTAAAAAACATTCACTTGCCCAAAGGGCAAGTACAAAAAATTGCTAGTGTGGACTGTGGAACCCTGTCATAGGTTTGGTGGTTAACTGCTCCTGAACCTGCCAAACTTGAACAAGCCTGGTATGGACAACCGTGTAAAACCTTAATAAGACTTGTGAGTGAGTGTCGTTCTGAAACGAACCAGGGGTTTTCAGACAGTATGCAGAATGTGCTCTGTCCGTCTTCAGGAAGAAGACAGCTTCTTCCTCCAGAAGAGATTATTGTACATGATGTCACCGTAAACCTATACATTCTTTATAAGTGTTAAACCCGACAAACACCAACTTTGGAAGTTCGACT
This sequence comes from Luidia sarsii, assembly GCA_949987565.1. Taxonomy (NCBI): domain Eukaryota; kingdom Metazoa; phylum Echinodermata; class Asteroidea; order Paxillosida; family Luidiidae; genus Luidia; species Luidia sarsii. The sequence continues at coordinate 12,462,199 of OX465110.1, forward strand.
GAAGCGGAAGTTGTGGATGTGTGAGTGGATGTGCATGTGAGTGCTCAGTGCACTCAGCGTTTATCCCCTTGAGCAGGGAAAACCTCAATGAATTACATTACACTCAATGCAACCATCATGTTAAATCGCAGCCCACTTCCTAATAAACAACTCAGGTCTCTTGTCCTTGTTGGGAACTACATGAAAATATTTCCCAGCTTTTTCCCGCTGACATTTTGACATCCAAAAGCCTGGCAGTACACCATCATTCAGCTCGCGAGTGTATACAAACTGCACGCAGTTTAGTAAGGGGTACATCTGTCCGGGCCCATGCGGGAGTTTTCCGTTGCGATGTCATACCCCCCGCAGTGACTGGCGGGAAATGATGGCGGTTTAACGCGAATTCGAACACCGAATTCCATGATTTTTCTCTCTTTATGAAACTCATAGGTGAGTAGCACATAGGTAATTGTAGGTTGTTTTTAACATCCGATCAGATAAGCCAACATTTCAGTATCTAAAAGGACTGATGGAGTTCTACTCACTGGTTTACTGGGGTAGACAGCGGCTAGGTGACTTTTCAGTTTCTGCACACTCCAGTCTAGGAAGCACTCGACAGTCTGGTCCCCCAGCTTCTGGTTTGGGGCCTTGATGAGCAACGTGACCGGCACTCCGGCTATATGGTCCATGATGGTGACGGCGGCCGTGCGAAGATCACTCCAGATTGCTACGTTGGAGATTCGATGGGGCAGGTCACAGTTTTCTCAGACATTTATTGACAACTGTGAAGGTTGCTGTCAGCTAAATGAAAAAAAAATGATGCTGTTGTGAGCATTCATGATACCTTCACATTTTAGTATTTACAGGTCACAGGTGCGGTACCATTTCTGTTGAATACAATTCACAGCTACGGTAAGCGGGCAGGGGCAGGTTAACTATTAGCTAATGTCATGAGCCAACACTGAAGTGGCAATTGATGTGACAACTGTAACAACCTTTGACCCCTCCATGACATTTTGCATCTATAAATAGACAGGCCTGTGAAAAGCATAACTTTTAGCAAGAGATGTCATAGTGTTACAAATGCGGCAATCTTGGGGTTAAGTCTTAAGGGAATAGGTCGACACAGAATTAACAGAAACAATTTCAGTCAAGCTTCAGAGAACAGCAGCCAGGCTCGGACAGACAAAAAGTTGGTTACGGACCGAGTTGACTCGGACTGAGTTAGTCAGGGACCGAGTTGGGAGTAGTCTAGTTGCGGTAACCGTAACCCTCATCCTCCCGAAGGTCGGAGACCTGAGGGTTACGGGAACATATGTACAAGATTATATGCGAGGTTCTTGTTTTTACCATTTTGGAAACACCACTGTCCCGATCGCCCCCTTTTTCCACCCTTTTGAAAATCGCCACACACAATCTAAGGACATGCACTTGATCCCAAATGTATACTGAATGTGATCAGATAACTCAAAACATCGTGGGTAAAATACTTTTCCGAAAAACGGGCAGAAACTCACCCAAATACTGTCTGTAAATGTCCCGTCAACGTCTCTGCCAGGTTCGGAATCCGAACCTGGCGCCTCGACCAATCAGCGCTTAGTCTCGTGACGTATACCCGCGCGACGGCTATTTGCTGTTTCGCAATAACAGTCCACACTCGTGGTGCGCGCGCAGGTCATCGCCCTGTGAAGAGCCGACTGGTACTGTATACAACCATGGATACAACACGTGCGCTGTACATGTGATTGTACGGTACATGTACCGTACATGTGCAAGCATAGTACCAAAGAATACTCATGTACGTGTGTGTACGTAGCGTACGGGTTCATACTGTACATGTACACATGTACAAAATGTACACTGTACTGTTGTACATGTACAGTATATTACGTGTACAGTACATGTACATGTACGCGTATTATCAAAGAGTATTCTTTGGTACTATGCTTGCACATGTACGGTACATGTACATGTACATGTACGGTACATGTACATGTACCGTACAATCACATGTACAGCGCACTTGTTGTATCCATGGTTGTATACAGTACCAGTCGGCTCTTCACAGGGCGCTGACCTGCGCGCGCACCACGAGTGTGGACTGTTATTGCGAAACAGCAAATAGCCGTCGTGTGGGTATACGTCACGAGACTAAGCGCTGATTGGTCGAGGCGCCAGGTTCGGATTCCGAACCTGGCGGAGACGTTGACGGGACATTTACAGACAGTATTTGGGTGAGTTTCTGCCCGTTTTTCGGAAAAGTATTTTACCCACGATGTTTTGAGTTATCTGATCACATTCAGTATACATTTGGGATCAAGTGCATGTCCTTAGATTGTGTGTGGCGATTTTCAAAAGGGTGGAAAAAGGGGGCGATCGGGACAGTGGTGTTTCCAAAATGGTAAAAACAAGAACCTCGCATATAATCTTGTACATATGTTCCCGTAACCCTCAGGTCTCCGACCTTCGGGAGGATGAGGGTTACGGTTACCGCAACTAGGAGTAGTCGAGAAATTGTTAGATTCCGACCTCGCCTACTAAGTAAGTACTTTTGACCTACTATTAAAGTAAGTACTTTTGACCTACAGCCACCCGACCCCTCAAAATTTCAAAAAGGGCAGCTTGTAAAATGTTTGTATTGTAACTAAGGTGCAACTTCCAAGTTAATACTAGGACTAGGTTGGCACCTGTGTAAAGTACTAATATTATTATTAATAAGTGTGTTTACTGACTTTGTGTTTATCATAATCATTTATTATTTAATATATTGTGAATTTTTCAATTTACCACACTGGCACATAATAAAAAAAGTAGAATAATGTACTTCTCGTAAGGAGGCTCTACCATAGTTTAAACATGGTTTAAATCACTAATTCCTCAATAATAATATTAATTATTATTGAACACCGATGCATGCAGCATTGCATTACAAATACAATACAACGCCCAAAACATGTACATGTACACGTACAAAAGCAATGTAAATTTTTGTCGCGTACCAAAAACTAGGCGTTTCTTCATGGAATTATCACCTCGCTACAGGGGTTTCCACAGGGATGCTCTGCTCACATTGAAGTGTGCTGCTTGGCGAGTTTCTTGAGCAGCCAGGGAAGAAACGGCACGCCACAATTGCAGGTAAATAGCGTCAACTTTCCCTCCGCGATGTGTCCGGCAGGCAACTTCGTCAATAAAAACACGGTAGCTGGTAATGTGACGTCATGTTTTGGGGTCAGGTGACCAGTTTCGCTGATATGGCGAGCTGTGATTGGTTGAACAAAGGCTGAAGGGCCGGGCAAGGAAATACCAGTGCAGGGCAAGGCCAACATGTATTATGTACATGTACATATACATGTACATGTACATTGTACATGTACATGTACACACACATGTACATGTACATGTACATGTACATAATGTATTATTGTGACACGGCACAGCATAATGAGGAATAACCCCCACTTTTGATTTGAGATTTTCTAATGATGTGAAAACATCATTTCAACTTAGGAAACTGCAAGAAAAGCCTCTTCGGTACACTTTCCATCAAGACAACTACAACTTTTTCTCAGTCTCTCGCCTGATCCCTACTGGCTTACAGATATCTCACACCCCCCAAATTGGAAAACTTTCCCCCAACCTACAGAAAAAATGGAATCAAATTCTTTATAGTGCTTCCATTCAGCTCATCAAGGTCCTCTCTGAGCAATGTGAAATCACCCTTCAGGCTTCCACCAGGACATTGCTAATCTGGACTCCAAACTACGCTCAAGCTGTTCTGAAAGCCAGTACATGAGATTGAGAAAGGTCTCTCTAACCTCAATTCTGTTCTCACCGACAGGAGAAACAGGAAGATTGGTGGTCTTGTTGCCAAACAACGCAGACACAACCGCTTCAGACGCAGTCCCCAGTCTACACCTTTACCCCCCACTAACACTGTTGTCAATCTTTCCTCTTCTTCTCTAACTGACGCAGAGCATACGCTACTTTCCAAGGGCTTGAACTTTTGTCCAACTCCCCCCAAAGTTGACCAAGTAATGCTCAGTCAAGATCTCACTGAGTATTACCGCAGACTTCGTCTGACTGAGTTCTTCTTCGATTCTGGCTCCGTCCAGTAAAAAAGAACCTTTCCGAGTAAAAAGCACCTGGGTCCCCCCAAGAACCGTGTTCCAGCCCTTGAAACGTATGTGCAAGCAGTCAGTTCTCAAGTTTCCAACTCCTCTCATCTTACCCGTAAGCCCCACGACAATCTCGATCCCTAGGGAAGAACGTCTTGCTCTCAACACTCTACGTTCCCGCGGTGACATCATTATCAAGCCAGCAGATAAAGGGTCAGCCGTAGTAATCATGGATCGCCAAAAATATATTGATGAAGCCAATCGCCAACTCAACAATCCCCAGCACTATAAATGTCTGGACTCTAACCCCACTGGCAAATTTTCAGAGCAAATTCAGGAAGTTTTGGATGACATGCGATCACGTGATCATTTGAGTAAAAAGCTCACAGATTTCTATCACCGATCAATTGTAGAACTGCCAGATTCTACCTTCTCCCGAAAATTCACAAGGCCAACAACCCAGGAAGACCCATCATCTCTGGCAATGGTTCACCTACGGAACACATATCTCTTTTCATTGACTCTTTTCTCAAACCCTTGGTTCCCCAAATCCCCTCATACGCCCATGACACTCCCGACTTTCTCCGAAAGTTGGAAAGTGTCAAGGATCAAATTCCTGCCACTGCCATAATTGGTACTATTGACGTTTCCTCTCTATACACTAACATCCCCCAGGAAGAAGGCATTCAAGCTTGCTCCTCGGCCCTGGCCAAAGGAAAACAGTCTTCTCCACCCATCTCCGACATAACCACCCTCATGAGGCTAGTGCTGGCCAAGAATAATTTCTCCTTTTTTGGCAAGCACTATATCTTCAAGTGCATGGCACTGCCATGGGCACGCGCATGGCTCCTTCCTTTGCATGCCTCTTCATGGGTGACCTTGAGGAACGCATGCTCAGCGAGGCTCCATGCCGTCCCTGGATTTGGTGGAGATACATAGATGACGTGTTCTTCATTTGGACTAGGGACGGTAGCAGCCTGAATGCTTTCTTTGACCACATCAATTCCTTCCATAGGACTATCAAATTCACATGGGAGCAGTCTCTCCAGCAGACCCACTTTCTGGACGTCACCGTCCGGAAAGACCTCAATACACTCACTACTGACTTGTATTCTAAGCCCACCGACACTCATCAATATCTCCATTCCTCCAGTTGTCACCCTAGACACTGTAAGACTGGTATAGCTTACAGCCAGGCCCTCAGATTGAGGCGCATATGTTCCAATGAGTCTGACTTTCGCCGCCATACACGTGTATTGGCCAGTAACTTGGTTGCTAGAGGCTATAGTTCTCGCCAAGTGAAGAACTCCATTGCTAAAGTCTATTCCATTCCCAGAAGTTCGGCACTAAAACAAAAGCCACCAGGTCCCAAGGACAAGCCAAAGGTTCCCTTAGTTACTTCCTACCACTCTTCTCTTCCTCCAATCACGAAGATAACTAAGGAAAACCACCATATTCTCCACACTTCAGATCGTCTGGCTGAAGCTATTCCTAATTCGCCTGTTTTGGCTTTCAGGCGCGCCCGTAATTAACCTGCGTGACTTAATTGTCCGAGCAGAGGTTCCCCCTTTGGACTCTTCCCCTCCAACCAAATTTGGTACATTTAAGTGTACCTCGAAATGCATCGTTTGCAAGACACATGTCAAGGAAATAGACTCTTTCAATGGTCATTCTTCTGGAACTACCCACACGACCTATGGCTCTATCACGTGCACTACCTCAAACATCATATACCTCATCTCTTGTAGAGTTTGTAATATTCAGTATGTTGGCGAGACCAAAACACCCTAAAAAAACGGATCTATGGCCATAGGTCTACTATCAAAACCGGTTAAATGGACACCCCTGTTGGGTATCACTTCAATCTCCCTGATCATTCGATATCAGATATGAGTGTACTGGGCATAGAATCACTTGGTCACCGTAGTAATGCTGTCCGTCTTAGCCGTGAGAAAATGTGGATGAAGCGTCTTCGGACTATTCAACCACATGGTCTCAACATCCAGGAGGGTAATGACTAAACACCATGCAGCTTTCTGATAATCCTTCTTTTGTGTTCAGTCCTTCACACTTCTCTCTTTGATCTTTCCCCCTCTTGTCACTAATCCCTGCCCTACTCCTTGCCCTTCTCTTTGATCTTTCCCCCTCCTCTCACTAATCCCTACCCCACCGCTTGTCCTTCCCTTTGATCTCTCCCTACCAGCTTCACTCTTTGTCCTTTGTTTCTCATCCGTGTCCTATTCACTCTCCCCCCCTTCCTCCGTGTACATGTATCTGTTTTGTCCTTGTTACTCTGCCTTTGAGAAAGGTCCTGCTAGGATCGAAACGTCAGGCCCACTAAATATTAAGATGTGAAAGAGTATAACATTAGCTTTCAAATGATATCAAAATTATTTCCGTGTGAACTTTGTTGCAAATAGTACAAGCTAGGGGACTTCGCTCGTTCATTTGGTAGCAGACGATATAGCAGCACCATTCTAACTTCTCGAAAGTGGCCATTCAAAAAGGCAGGAACTTTACATTTTCATGAAAACAGTACACACACACTCCCCCGAAATCCTCGTTTTTTCAACATTTAGAGACGGATTTCGGAAAAATCCTTTAGACATAATATCCTCCAATACATTAACTTTCCGAAAATACAAAAAAAAAAATAGATCTTTTTTATCGAATTGAGAAGATACTTTGACTTCAGGCGTTGTTTACTCGAAAAGTGTTTTGGTAACCCAGGTGTCCTGCCAAAAAGTGTCCCTGCCAAATACTGTCCGCTCATTAGCATACTGATCGCTGATTGGTTAGCGTTAGGACTAGGATTAGGGTCGTTAGGGTTAGGGTTAGGATTAGAATGAGGATTGGGATTAGGATTAGGGTTAGGATTAGGGTTAATTGGGTTAGGGTTAGCGTTACGGTTACAGTTAGGGTCCAACGGTACCAAAGTGCCCAACGTTGCGTGTGTTAGGCCAGCAACCATACACAATGCGTGTGTAGTGCGCAACCATACCCCAACCACGGTGGTTGAATGTCATACGTATTGGACCAATCAGCGATCAGTATGCTAATGAGTGGACACTATTTGGCATGACACCGTACTGTACATTTACATCTACATGTACAAAATACAGTATCACCACATGTACATGTACATTGTACATGTGCAGTACATGTATCCTCCATGCAGTTATCGGTTTTCGACGATAAGGACTTTTCTTCAAGCTGGCCAATCTGGACGAAAGCATCACACTAAAAGAGCTCTCATTCAATTTGTCCACACCACAGACTATTAGAATAATCATAGAGGAGGTTGATCAAGCCTGTCACTTCCGTAAGATTACCCGGTTTTGTTGACTTCCGCGGCGCACCGCGCAGTAAGCATCGTCACCTATTTTCGATGGTGGTGTTTGGTGTCCCAGGCAGTGCATCCAAACGCAAAATAAATTCTTAAAATAACTCAAAATGCTGTGTGGCACTGTAAAATTCTTCCCTGTTTGTTTTTTTGAGTTCATCTCTGTGTTTTTTATTCGACACGTACTGCTTCTAACACTTTACTGAAATCATTCATAATTAATTAATTTATGCTTAAATAAAACTTATTGGTCTGGTTGATGTCTTCTTCTGTGACGTTTAAAAAAAACTCCACAATCCTCTTTCTCACTGCTTCTTCAGTTATTACATTTCCCAATGTCACTCCAGAGACACATTTCCTCCTTCTTGGTACTTAATTCTCTAGCTGCATGGCCCTTTCATTTTTTTCATTTTTTATAAAAGCCTATTGGGCCATGTTACTTTTTGTCTTTTAATAATAATACAAAAAATAAAAATAAAATTATATAAGCGAGACGCCCTATAGGAGCCTCCATAGTTTTTACCCAGAACGGATCGACTGCCTCAAGTTAGGTTGCGTGATAATTATATATTTTTTCTACGTATGTTGGGGTTTGTTATGGTGCACTCAGATTTTTTTAGGACTAACCATGGAGGAATCCATGGACTAACAATAAAGAAAACTGGAGCTTCGAATTAAGCAACTGCCAATTTTGTACCTAGGAAAATAGACCCCAAAAGAGCAAGTTTTTGAATCACACGAGCGTTTGGCCTACTGAAAGAGCCTATAGTTATAATTAACTTTCCAAATTTTCGGTGACGGACAAAGACTCGAGCAGGAAACAAACCGGAAGATACGAAGTCTGAGATCGTTATACGAAGTTGTTTTCATCGTGCGATGTGAGTTAATTAGAACATGGAGGAAGGAAATACATGGAGTTCGAACGGCCCGCCGAAACCCTGTGGGGTATTTACAAGCCAATTAGCGACTTGGCTGACCAGTGGAAAAGGCATGGGAGACCTCCTGCTGCGCGACAGATTTACGAGCGCGAAAACGTCCTGTGTTGTGTGCACAGGGCTGGCTGCCGAAAATGACCCTTACTGGAGCAAAGAAATGTTCGTGTACGCAAGAACGTTTAGAAGCTTGTACGAACAGACAACGACATTTCGCATGCGCAGTACTCATTCAGCGATGCCAGCTGTGCGTGCTTTGTTTCGTTTGATGCGTCCAGAAATTTCCAACCTTCTCGAGTTTTTCCTGTTGAAATCCGACTTTCCGAAGGTAAGATACGGAATCTTGTATCAGACGAAGGACTAATATTATAATTATGAATAATATGATACCTATATTTGTGTGATTTTAGTAGTTTTCCAGTGATCGACAGTGCTCAAAATGGTGATGTTTGTCGAGTTTACAAATTTCCACGTCCATTCGGATCGTGTACGGGTTTTTAGCTATCCAGACCGTTCCAGAAATTTTTTTGACGATTTAAAAATTAAAATTGCACTTTGACAAGAAAATTTGGATTTTTTTACTAGGATTTGCCACTTAGAACGATTTTAAGAAATAAATTGTGAAATTTAGGCATTGAAAAATCAGAAAATAAAAGGTTAAATTAGGGGCATTCTTTTCCTACCTACTTCAAACTCAAAGTAGTTGGTTTTTGAAACACATCAACTGAATCATACATGTGATGCACGAGAATATTATTCATATTTTGTAAAAAAGAATATAATTTTTTGGTTAAAAATGATAAGTTGATAAATGCAGTGTAGACCATTGACTAAGATTTTTTCTGCATTATTTCATTTAAACAGTAAAGGAAGGACGTTCTCCATGTTTAAACAAGCAACAACAATCTTAGTTGCGGTAACCGTAACCCTCATCCTCCCGAAGGTCGGAGACCTGAGGGTTACGGGAACGTATGTACAAGATTATATGCGAGGTTCTTGTTTTTACCATTTTGGAAACACCACTGTCCCGATCGCCCCCTTTTTCCACCCTTTTGAAAATCGCCACACACAATCTAAGGACATGCACTTGATCCCAAATGTATACTGAATGTGATCAGATAACTCAAAACATCGTGGGTAAAATACTTTTCCGAAAAACGGGCAGAAACTCACCCAAATACTGTCTGTAAATGTCCCGTCAACGTCTCCGCCAGGTTCGGAATCCGAACCTGGCGCCTCGGCCAATCAGCGCTTAGTCTCGTGACGTATACCCGCACGACGGCTATTTGCTGTTTCGCAATAACAGTCCACACTCGTGGTGCGCGCGCAGGTCAACGCCCTGTGAAGAGCCGACTGGTACTGTATACAACCGTGGATACAACACGTGCGCTGTACATGTGATTGTACGGTACATGTACATGTACCGTACATGTGCAAGCATAGTACCAAAGAATACTCATGTACGTGTGTGTACGTAGCGTACGGGTTCATACTGTACATGTACATGTACTGTACATGTACATGTACTGTACATGTACATGTACATGTACATGTACACTGTACTGTTGTACATGTACAGTATATTACGTGTACAGTACATGTACATGTACAGTATGAACCCGTACGCTACGTACACACACGTACATGAGTATTCTTTGGTACTATGCTTGCACATATGTACGGTACATGTACATGTACCGTACAATCACATGTACAGCGCACGTGTTGTATCCACGGTTGTATACAGTACCAGTCGGCTCTTCACAGGGCGATGACCTGCGCGCGCACCACGAGTGTGGACTGTTATTGCGAAACAGCAAATAGCCGTCGTGCGGGTATATGTCACGAGACTAAGCGCTGATTGGTCGAGGCGCCAGGTTCGGATTCCGAACCTGGCGGAGACGTTGACGGGACATTTACAGACAGTATTTGGGTGAGTTTCTGCCCGTTTTTCGGAAAAGTATTTTACCCACGATGTTTTGAGTTATCTGATCACATTCAGTATACATTTGGGATCAAGTGCATGTCCTTAGATTGTGTGTGGCGATTTTCAAAGGGGTGGAAAAAGGGGGCGATCGGGACAGTGGTGTTTCCAAAATGGTAAAAACAAGAACCTCGCATATAATCTTGTACATATACGTTCCCGTAACCAGGGTTCGACATTAGCGGTTGCCCGCTTGCCCGGGGCAAGTAAAATTTCACGTCGTGCAAGTAAAATGTTCAGATGTTAAAATTTACTTGCCCGATCGGGCAAGTAAAATTTTCATAGTTACATAATTGAAATAATCAAAGTCCTTGCCCAAAACGAGCCAATTATATGTAGATATTGTTCGCATTATTACGATTATTATTTCGAAAAAGCGGAGCTTTTTGCGTCTGCTGACGAGTGGACGCGATACGCGAGCACAGATTGTATCCTGCACGCTACAGTGTATAGCGGCCGTGCGCACGATGTACGTACATGTACATGTACAGTACATGTACTGTACATGTACTGTACATGTACATGTACAGTCACATACACAGTGTACATTTGCAATACATTTACATATGTACATGTACATGTACATGTACACGTGTACTGTGTACTGCACACTGCTTTGGTCCAGTTCGCTGGTAAACATACGTTCATGCGTATAGGAATAGGATCGCCGGGTACCATTGAGGATAGAGAAAGCATGCCGCACGTGTGTTGTAAACAGCGACTTTCCAGTCTTCGCACCACGATCCTGTTCCCGATTTTGTATTCCGAGACTTGAACAAAGATTTGAATTGAATCTTGGTTTTTCTTTCACGCACAGGGAAATAAATTAAAGATTGGATATGGTAGGGTACATTATTTTTTTGGTAATGCCCAAACACGCAGGGTGGACCAGTAACAGTTGTAGAGTACTTTTTTTTTCGTGGTCCGATCTTCCTTCCTCAACGGTCTGTTTTGGTTGTAAGTAACGAGATAGGCTTTCCGCGCGGACCGAGTTGACATGAAACCCCAGCCTTTACGATCGTACCGTGAAATCCATATTTTGAAAATTACTTAGACGAAATAATTATGGAAAATGTGCTACGGAAGTAACTTATCCTCCTCGCAAAAATTTTACAGGGTGGTCACTGGTGTACAACTGTCACATGTACATGTACATGTACAGTACATGAGAATCTTTTTCAGTGTCGGCCTAAAGTTTATACGATGCTCCGCGGTTTGACCGTGTTGTTGTCAGTGACGTCGGCCGTGGCGCACGGCCAGAAAACTGCTGTTGCACGCCGAATCATGTTGGTTATTTTCCCTCCGTACGCCATACTTCTACGAAGTAATTTCTTTATCTTACACAATTTTTCAAACATAAAATACCCTTATTTCTTCTAATCAAATAACATACGGATCTTTACACCCCCGAATTTTATTTGCTTTTGTATTAATTAATTTAATGGCCTTATAATCACCAATATCGTGGGAACTGATAATCAACATTATATTTTTTGGGAGTGCTGCTCCTCATTTTCATTTTCGGTACGAAGAGGAAAATCTTCACAAGAAAACCGTGAATGAATGGTTACAACCTAAACTTATTAACAGTTATTTTGAATTTCCTGATTGATCACTCATGCACAGCAACTGTGGCTGTGCAATTCTACATTACTTTTAGTTTTACTTCTTGTAGGCCTACTTCATTTTTGGTTTTAGAATTTACTTCACCGTAGGGTTACCGTTTGTCACTTCCCCTTGCACAGTAGAATCACTTTGCTTGATCAAGGGCCTTAATCACCAGTGCAGTGGAACCGACATTAGATTTTTTGGGGTGCTGTTCCACATTCAGGCGGAGGTAATTGGAGCGCTGGCTACATAGCTCATAAATCTGTACCCACTATGTATTCTATTTGCACGGATTCAGAGTCTATGTCGATGTTTGGTTTTTCATTTTCGGTACGATCTCAACAAGAAAAACGTGAATGAATGGTTGCACTTATTAACAGATACTGTTACTGTGAAGCGCAGTGGACTCTGAGCCAAAAGCCCCATACTTTTTCCAAGATCCTGGGGAGAACTGATAATGATTATGGGTTTTGAAAATTTAGAATTATAATAAATCACAGCTTTTAGCAAACTCATAATGTTATTGAAAGGCTTAAGTGATTTAGGATTAAATTGATAACTTCGATTTTTAATGTTTTCTTTTATTTTCATTTTCGGGCAAGTAGATTTTCCATTCGGGCAAGTAAAAATATGAAAAATAATAAATTCACTTGCCCGAAGGGCAAGTAAAAAAAATTGCTAGTGTGGAACCCTGCCGTAACCCTCAGGTCTCTGACCTTCGGGAGGATGAGGGTTACGGTTACCGCAACTACAACAATCTCATCTTCCATATTTTGTATTTCAACTTTGTTATCTTTTGTGTACATTCTTTATTTAATCATTGGTATTTTATGAATATTTTGTATACGTGAAAATCAAATATTTATAGTTCTGAGCAACATGGTTTAAGGAGTTCTTTCCTTTTTTTGTTTGTGAAAATGATGGTGTAATCCCATTCAGTGACACCGCCTCTCTGTTGACCCGTGGAACAGAAAATGTACGAGACACTTTAAGACCCCTTTAAGACCCCTTGCCGTGTTCTTTGCTATTTTCCATAGGGGTTAGTCTGTTTAACCATAAAGCAAGAACCTTGCTATATGCGTGGACTAGGATTGGCTAATATATAGCAGGCCCTAAGATCGGAAGGTTCTCTCATGGAAGGAGACTAGGGACGCTTCGCAGCTAAGGTTGTTCGATATTTCGATATATCGTGATATCGCGATATCGCTTTCCGGCGATTATCATATCGAGCGCATTTCAGGATATCGCGATATTTTCGATATCGCGATATCGAAAAAAGTATCGCGATATCGAAAAAAAATCTGGTTTCCCAACCCCATTATCGCCTGTCTGTAAGCTTGTATAGCGTGGCCATCAGAGAGATCTTGAAGGGCGATAAGCTTTCGTTAATAAAAACAACGAAAAACCCAAAACGGCAAGGGGGGGGGCAGCCAGCCATTTGACTCTTGCATTGCGCGCGGTCTCCACAAAGGCAATGTGTCGGCAACAGACCCACTGCAAGTGCAAGCTCACTTTCGGTGTTGGTAGCACACTTTTCGTACAGCGCGACCTCGGTACGCTGGGCACGCACAGCGCGCGACTCGTGTTTGGGCCATTTTCCCCCATGTGGCCTACATAAGTTATCCGATCGTTTATGATATTATCCAGGCTGCAAAAAATGCAGATTCAATTTCCTACCGATGTCTCCCAATGCAGCCAAATATAACGTAAAAATACATACTTTACATAATTATGTTTTAATCTCAGAAAATCAAAATCAAAATCGGAGAGGAAAGACGTTGGAAAAACGTCACTGTTCATAACGCACGTGCTACCTCTGATTTCTCGATCCTTCTATGTTGCTCTGGTACCCGCCACGCAGCTGTACTAAATGCACGTGTAAGGCAACGTACACCAGTTAAGTATGGCCAGGCCACATCGTGTACACCACCAAAGTTCGGTGGACTTTTTTTTGGGGGGGGGGGGGGGTCGCGTCGCGATCTATTCCAACTTGAATGATTCAAACTTGGACGTGTATACTAACAATCATTTTGCGGCGTGGATGAGAAAGGGTGAACTGCTGCTTTATTCTCCTTATTAGCAGTCCCTCCCCCCCAAAAAAGTCCAGTAAACATTTGTCCAGTACGCATCCGTACGACCGAAAGGGACATCAGATTCCGTTCAAGGTGATCGTTATGCCGACGTAAATGTACTGATAGTTTGTCTCCACTCATGAATATTAATCTGAAGACCCATTGGCTCTGGCCAGACATGTATTTGTGACGTCATATGTAAGCATCGAGTTGCTGAAAACAGCCTGGGATATCGTCTTTTTTTAATGTAATAACGTATTCTTAATACATCAACAAAAAATAGTTTCGTTTTGGCGTATACTTTTAAAAGAGCGACCTGGGATAGTTGTTTTAATTTTTTTCGTTGATAAATGAGGAGTTTAAGGGGGGGGGTTAAACAATTGGTAACTATGGCTAAAAGTTAGATGCATTTGCTACATATAAGTTTCCTGCAATCACGGTGTGTGTTGAATAAAAATCCAGGGCACTACCTTGACTTCCGCTTACGCACCAGATATCGCGATAATATCGAATATCGCGATATATTCCTGACGATATATCGAAATCAAAAATTCCGGATATCGAACAACCTTATTCGCAGCTCCCATAAATTATTATAATACAATGTAGTAATGCCCTGACACTTGGACCTTTGAGAAAGGTCGACCTTTGAGAAAGGTCCTGCTAGGATCGAAACGTCAGGCCCACTAAATTTTAAGATTTACATTTTGGTAATTTTAGTCAGTAAGCAGTTTGCAACATTTTTGTATATCACCATAATACAATGTAGCTAGAACAAAGAGTAATTCCAAATATTTTTCTGTTCCTTTTGACAGGATATGCAAAATGCGAAATCCGTGTGAGTGCCGGAAAGGTCTCTGCAGACTTTGTGGAGTGGAAAGGGCCATTGAGGAGGGCTACCGTCGACCCATCACAAAGGAAAGTCTTTCCTCACATATTAAGGCTGCATTTTCGATCAATGTTGAAGATGATTTGCAGGATGTGCATCCACCTTTTGTGTGCAAGCTGTGTGAGGGTAAATTGAAGAGCTGGTGGGTCAAAGTGAAGAGGAGGAACATGAAAGCTTCATGCAACATCGATGTTGTTACATTTCATGATGAGGTTTGTTCGAAGTGTCAGGGCATTGGTTGTGATGTGAGCATCCCGGCATTGTCACGGTGGGAAGATGAAGCTAGAAGTCATGGGCTTGTCACCTGGCGTGGATCTAGTTGCCTGCAAGTTATGAAGATGAGCTTGACGACGACGCGTCCAGAGCTATACTTCACTCTTTTTGAAGATAGTACATGGCAAGTTATTGTACGAGACGTATTGCAGGAAGGGGGAAGGAGTACACTTTGGTGTGATATGCCAGCAAATCTTCAATCTGCAGATGTGGCCATTATGCTCACAAGTATTGCCACATCATATATCTGTATTGGCAATGAAGATTTTGATGAGCTGGTGGAGTCCGAGAAAGGCGACAAGGGTCAGATGCCTGTGAACATCACAAAACATGATGTGTACTTGGATGGTACGATCCGTCATGTGAAGTGCCAGCTCCTTCTTCAGACAGAAGGGCGATGTCCACTTTGTAAAGTTCATCGGAGTGATCTTATGGCAAAGATGAGCAAGCTGCGGATGAAGGTGAATCCGAATGTTTCTCCTTCTTCTTCTGTCCCAAACAAGTGTCTCACTACTTCACAGCTTAAGGAAAAAGTGACACTTCTGCAGACAGAAAGGAGAAGCCTGAAGCGCAGAGGAGTTTTTCTCCAAGATAAGGTCACAGCAATGATGAGAAGAGAAAGCGTTGTTGTTGACGGTCCTCAACATGAAGAGCTAACTTCAATGATGAATGCAGCCAATAATGAAGTGGGCACCATCTTTTGAAATGACTCCCCTGCACGCCTTCTGTGGGATCAGCAGAGAGAGTCCACTCTGAAGGGTAAACAGATGCGCTGGCATCCTGCCATCATCAGATGGTGCATTGCCCTTCAGAGTAAGTCTTCTTCAGCCTACAACCTTCTGCGTCAATCAAATTTCATCCGGCTACCCCATCCATCCACTCTCCATCCTTACACCCACTTTGCAGACCCCACCACTGGTTTCAGCGCAGCAATGTTAGAGCGAGTAGTGGCTGACCACAACATACTGACCTGTCCCGAGCATGAGAGAAACGTCTCCGTTCTCTTCGATGAAACGAAGATTAAATGTGGGCTAGTTTTTTCCGTGAGGTCAGGCAAGGTTGTCGGATTTACCGATGTCGGCAGCATCGCCAATGAAATCGGCGATTTTGAGCGGCGCTGTAGAGGTGACAAGCAACCAACAGCAACACACGTTCTTGTGTTAATGGTCCGGGGGATTTACAGCAATCTTCATGCAGCAATTTCGTACTACCCAACTGTTGGCGTCACATGTGACCAGCTTTACCCATTGATGTGGGAGGCAGTTTTTTTCTAGAAGTCGCTGGCTTCACAGTGCAAGCTTTTGTTGCCGACGGGGCATCTGCAAATAGGAAATTCTTTCGAGTCCATGACGAAGGCAATGCTCCTACTGATGCTCAGCCACTTCACTGCTGTACCAGCCCGCATGACCCGACCAGATCCAGGAATGTGTTCTTCATATGTGATGTTCCTCACCTTGTCAAAACTACACGCAACAACCTGGAGAACTCGGGCTATCACAATAAGACCAAGGCAATGATCGTAAGTCAACATTGGCAAAACATTTTTGCAATTTTCTGCAAGCATAGTTTGTGCATTTCAATTTGGTTAATTTAAATTTACTTCATTCTTGTTGCTTTCTATTCAATGCATGGTTCTTAAAAAACAAATTTTGCACTGAGCAATGATGTGCTTTCATAAGTAATGTCAATAATTTAAAACCATGACGTTTCATTAGCTGTTCCTTACAGTTGGTGTTTGTAATTCTTTTTGGATGGTGCTCTTTTTCAAGGAATTAATTTGCAGTACATGTATGTATAAAAAGTGCTTCTCCTTACTCGTCCACAGTTCAACAAACATACCATCTCGTGGACGCAACTCCTTCTGCTGTACGAGTGGGATGCTGGTCTCGACCGGCAGTCAGTTGGTTTGCGGCGTCTTCACAGAATCACGCATGAACATCTTCATCTTACCCCAGCATTGAGAATGCGGGTATACTTGGCTGCACAGGTAAGTGATGGTAGTTTCTCCATTGTGGACAGTAGATGGACAAGGGATTGGTTTTAAGAGGGCACTATAATTCCTCTCTTTTTTAAATAACCATATGAATTGTTACTGTTTATCGTCTTGCCACTCCCCCAACCAGTCTCGGTGAGTCTCCCTTGAATTTTATCATTGTTGAATAGTTCATGGAAACAACTGGTCAGTATATAAAGTGTTTTTTCTTTCCATGTACTTTGTTATGTCCAGATTTTGAGTAGCACCGTTGCCAATGCGCTTGAATCACAGGGGAAGCCGGGCACAGAATCCTTGGTGAAATTCATCCGTTTGGTCGACCATTTTTTTGACTGCCTCAATGTATCAAATCCCCACAAAGGCACACGTCTGAGGAAACCTGCGCTGGCACCATACACAGGTGTAGACGACTGGCGTTTTGAGGTATTGGACACGTTCCTTTTAACAGAACATATGAAAATACTCAAAGATTACCCACCATTATTTTTTTTAAAGGAATTCAATTTTAGTACTAATTAGTTTGCAGTACAACATTTAATATCTACTGTCATAAAATTTAGTGGGCCTGACGTTTCGATCCCAGCAGGACCTTTCTCAAAGGCCTTTGAGAAAGGTCTGCTAGGATCGAAACGTCAGGCCCAATAAATTTTAAGATTTACATTTTGGTAATTTTAGTCAGTAAGCAGTTTGCAACATTTTTGTATATCACCTTAAGTCATCTACTGTCATAGTTTAAAACTTGCCACCATTCACTACTACTGGAAGAACCAGTCTGCCCTTGAATTCTACTGCAGCATAAATTAGGGGTTGGTGATTTTTGTGATTATCTTCATTGCCACAGTGAGATAGCCTGTCTCGACATTTGACTAACCCTCTCTAGTGATCACGATCAGGAGACTGAATCTGAAATTTGGGAAATCTTATTTTCAATCATTTTTAGTGGCTGTTGAAAGACTTCCTCGGCTTCTTCAAGGAATGGGATGCTGAAGTTCAAGCACAAGATGTGGACAAGTCTGACAAGAAGAAGATGATGTTGAGCCGAGAAACACTAGAGGGCATCAATATCACAGGTACTTGTAAATCTTATTGATTCATCAAACTTCTTTTAGAATAACCCGTCATTTTGTCCCAAATTTTTTAAACATTTCAAGATGAAACCACACTGTAGCTGCCTGTGCAAAGTTGCCATATCCAAACTTATCTTGTTCCTTCCTCCATGATTAAAGATAATTTCACAATATTCAGCAAATCAAACAAATTCAGGCAAAGGAAAGACATGATCATATCAAGAAAACTAATTTGACATTCAAGAGCTGTTTTTCCACTCACATGGCTACTTTATTTTATGAACAGCATGGCATTGCAAATAGAGGAACTCTCTTGTTTATTGGTTAAGTCATATCTCTTCCTCCATGGTTAAGTTTTTACATAACACATGAACAATAAAAAATAAAAATGTACATGTGTAATGCCTTTTTATTTTTCTAGTACACTCGTTCGTCAAACTGGCAAAGGTTTTGCTTCAACTCCCTGGTGTGACCTATCTACTCAGCGAGAAGTTCAACCAAGACCCCTTGGAGGAATACTTTAGCAAACAGCGAGGTGCAGGAGGGTGCAATGAAAACCCAACAGTGGAGCAATTTGGGCACAACATGCTTGCCTTTCAGGTAGCTTCTAATTGTGTCAAGTCTTCCAAACGAGGAAATTGTAGATTGCAGGACAGACAGGGAGATGATGTTAATCTTCTCGATGATACACCTCTACCTCATCGAAAATAATGAACATAACCTGTACATTTAGAGTGATTATCTCTACTAAAGATGCTGTACTAAAGATGCAGTCTTAACCATTGCAGTTAATTTTGTGGCATGAAAATTCAGACTGCATCAGTTTTCTCTTTTATTTTGTAGGAGCAGGCAAATAAATTGAAATACAATGACTTTATCAAGCAGTTCAGCCTTCCTGGAAACATTGCCACCTGTCGCTTTCTTGAGATTTAAATATACATTTACAAAGGCTTTGGTCCTAATTTTCACCCACTTCTTTATGGTCAAGTCAAGCAGTTTTGTTGAGTTACTCCCTGTTATTTTGCATTGTGTCAAAGTGCACCAGTAATTTTGAACTCTAGCATCAGTAATTATCTTATCAATTAAAATGCTTTGAATATTGACTCCAGGGAATTTATCTAAATTGTCTGTGGTTAGAAAGGCCCTTGTCACATTTTCCATACTACGGAAAAGTAAATACACGCTATCAGATACTTGAAATAACCCCCCTCTATTTTGAATGTCTATCCATTGGTTTGTATATTCTAAAAAAGTCTTGGCTGTGTCAGACGAACACACTTGCCATGATTGCAAAAATATACAGAAAGTTACCGCTGTTGCATTTTTGAGTTTCTTGTAACGTTTGTTTAATGAATAAGGAATATAGCTTGCTACATAGCGAATAACCTGTTCTTCATCTGTTGATAGAGGTTTAATTTCTGATACTTCGTTTTTTTCTGGCATGTCAGTAGTATTTCTATCGTGCATAATAAGATGTAAAATCGACTGTAACAAATACTGGTAAACCATCAGCACATGCTGGCCATTATCGTTAATATTTACAGAGGTTAAAAACTTGTTCCATTCATCCTGACTACTAAGTTTATATTTATGAAATGCTTTCCACACCATTTCATTTCCTTCAGGCCGAAGGTTTTTGGTGTCGCCTGCTGTGACAATGAGCCAAAGGCCACTTGCTGTCAACACACAAAAGTCCTTAAATTCTTGAGAGTCCCCTCCCTCAGTCAATATGATGAGTCTCGTGACCAACTCCATCATGCTAATTGCAAGTGGGTAGCTGCCAAGCAATATAGGGTGTTCCTTCATCCGAGCAAAACTCTGTCGAAAGTATCCTGTCGCTTGCTGGCAGGCATCCTTTCTCTCAAATTTGGCTGTCAGACGTTTCACAGGTATTTCTGAATCATTTAAAAGAGAAAATGTAGTTTTGAAAGTTATGACTAAGCAGTAAACTGATGGAAATAAAAAAAGGGCATGCTTCATGGATACACTGTACATTTTAATGTAATATTTTCAAGTTCCAAATCATTGAGATGGCCTTATGTTTCGATCCTAGCAGAATCTTTCTCGAAGGCCTTCGAGAAAGATTCTGCTAGGATCGAAATTTAAGGCCCTCTCAATTTTTGATTTATCTTTTGGCCATTTAGTCAGCAAGCAGTTGGCAGCAGTTTTTGTATTATTATTCTCAATCATTGTGAGATTAACAGGAGAGTGTATTGCAGAAAGAAGATGGTCACATGGTGGTATGCTTGAGATTAATACACAATGAAATACATTTTTTATTCAAAAAATGAATAGAAGTCTGCAAATGTCACACTTTTTAATTGTTAAAATTTAGTGGGCCTGACGTTTCGATCCTAGCAGGACTTTTTAATTGTCTTCAATAACAAAAACCCAATTAATGTAAAAGTATTTATCTTACCTGTCTTGTTGGTTTTCTTCGACTTCGTTGTTGATTTAGATGATTTCTTGGAAGTAGTTTTCTCCTTAGTGGACGACTTTGTTGATTTCTGGGGCTGGGGCTTGTTTTGGTCTGTACCGTTACTTGCTGGGTCATTAGTAGTAGGTACAGGTGGCTCTTCCGGTAGGCACACTGTCCCCCCCCCCCAGAAAAAGAAGGAAAAAAATGCACTGTGATTTAAAAATATTCCACTTGGTTTTGTGACCAATGTAGGCCTATGTGGTATTAAGTTCCATGATGGTCCTGCTGGTTTTATGTTTCTCATGACCTAACATATAGCAAAGGAAAGCAATTATGAACACAGATATATATGCGTATCAACAAAACAATGTGTTGTGGGGAAAACCATGGGAAAACTACAGGAATGACGGAATGACAGCAACCTTCAGTCAATGTGGCCTAGTATTATATTATGGTCTCAACATCCAGGAGGGTAATGACTAACACCATGCAGCTTTCTGATATTGATAATCCTTCTTTTGTGTTCAGTCCTTCATACTTCTCTCTTTGATCTTTCCCCCTCTTCTCACAAAACCCAACCCTACTCCTTGCCCTTCTCTTTGATCTTTCCCCCTCTTCCTTTCTCACTAATCCCTACCCTACTCCTTGCCCTTCCCTTTGATCTCTCCCTACCAGCTTCACTCTTTGTCCTTTGTTTCTCATCCGTGTCCTATTCACTCTCCCCCTTCCTTCGTGTACATGTATCTGTTTTGTCCTTGTCACTCTGCTTTTGAGAAGGATGGATAATGCTTTACACGCTGTTACCCGGCGCACTGACGTAAGTCTCAGTGTGATCTTATTTGTTTACGGTAGCATATGTTGGTGCGTTCCCCCGCCGATGATGAATATACATCAGGTATGACGTCACGCAATACTATCCGCATCCGTAGTATCCGTACCACTCCGAATCCACACCACTGACAGTTACTCCCGTACCGTGCCGGCCACATGGCCTACTTACCACATGTGTCTAACACGTGCAGTTCCCATGCAGTTATTCTCGGCTGAGAGGTGCACGGACACTTCACAGTGTCGCACCACAACTGAACTTATACTCGTGCACGTTGTAGCCAGTTATTCTCGGCTGAGAGGTGCACGGACTCTTCACAGTGTCGCACCACAACTGAACTTATACTCGTACACGTTGTAGCCAGTTATTCTCGGCTGAGAGGTGCACGGACTCTTCACAGTGTCTCTCCACAACTGAACTTATACTCGTACACGTTGTAGCCAGTTATTCTCGGCTGAGAGGTGCACGGACTCTTCACAGTGTCGCACCACAACTGAACTTATACTCGTACACGTTGTAGCCAGTTATTCTCTGCTGAGAGGTGCACGGACTCTTCACAGTGTCTCTCCACAACTGAACTTACACTCGTACACGTTGTAGCCAGTTATTCTCGGCTGAGAGGTGCACGGACTCTTCACAGTGTCGCACCACAACTGAACTTATACTCGTGCACGTTGTAGCCAGTTATTCTCGGCTGAGAGGTGCACGGACTCTTCACAGTGTCGCACCACAACTGAACTTATACTCGTACACGTTGTAGCCAGTTATTCTCGGCTGAGAGGTGCACGGACTCTTCACAGTGTCGCACCACAACTGAACATACTCGTACACGTTGTAGCCAGTTATTCTCGGCTGAGAGGTGCACGGACTCTTCACAGTGTCTCTCCACAACTGAACTTATACTCGTACACGTTGTAGCCAGTTATTCTCGGCTGAGAGGTGCACGGACTCTTCACAGTGTCGCACCACAACTGAACATACTCGTACACGTTGTAGCCAGTTATTCTCGGCTGAGAGGTGCACGGACTCTTCACAGTGTCTCTCCACAACTGAACTTATACTCGTACACGTTGTAGCCAGTTATTCTCGGCTGAGAGGTGCACGGACTCTTCACAGTGTCGCACCACAACTGAACTTATACTCGTACACGTTGTAGCCAGTTACTCTCGGCTGAGAGGTGCACGGACTCTTCACAGTGTCGCACCACAACTGAACTTATACTCGTACACGTTGTAGCCAGTTATTCTCGGCTGAGAGGTGCACGGACTCTTCACAGTGTCTCTCCACAACTGAACTTATACTCGTACACGTTGTAGCCAGTTATTCTCGGCTGAGAGGTGCACGGACTCTTCACAGTGTCGCACCACAACTGAACTTATACTCGTACACGTTGTAGCCAGTTATTCTCTGCTGAGAGGTGCACGGACTCTTCACAGTGTCTCTCCACAACTGAACTTATACTCGTACACGTTGTAGCCAGTTACTCTCGGCTGAGAGGTGCACGGACTCTTCACAGTGTCTCTCCACAACTGAACTTATACTCGTACACGTTGTAGCCAGTTATTCTCGGCTGAGAGGTGCACGGACTCTGCACAGTGTCGCACCACAACTGAACTCATACTCGTACACGTTGTAGCCAGTTATTCTCGGCTGAGAGGTGCACGGACTCTTCACAGTGTCTCTCCACAACTGAACTTATACTCGTACACGTTGTAGCCAGTTATTCTCGGCTGAGAGGTGCACGGACTCTGCACAGTGTCGCACCACAACTGAACTCATACTCGTACACGTTGTAGCCAGTTATTCTCGGCTGAGAGGTGCACGGACTCTTCACTGTCTCGTCTCCACAACTGAACTTATACTCGTAAACGTTGTAGCCAGTTATTCTCGGCTGAGAGGTGCACGGACTCTTCACAGTGTCGCACCACAACTGAACTTATACTCGTACACGTTGTAGCCAGTTATTCTCGGCTGAGAGGTGCACGGACTCTTCACAGTGTCTCTCCACAACTGAACTTATACTCGTACACGTTGTAGCCAGTTATTCTCGGCTGAGAGGTGCACGGACTATTCACAGTGTCTCTCCACAACTGAACTCATACTCGTACACGTTGTAGCCAGTTACTCTCGGCTGAGAGGTGCACGGACTCTTCACAGTGTCGCACCACAACTGAACATACTCGTACACGTTGTAGCCAGTTATTCTCGGCTGAGAGGTGCACGGACTCTTCACAGTGTCTCTCCACAACTGAACTTATACTCGTACACGTTGTAGCCAGTTATTCTCGGCTGAGAGGTGCACGGACTCTTCACAGTGTCGCACCACAACTGAACTTACACTCGTACACGTTGTAGCCAGTTATTCTCGGCTGAGAGGTGCACGGACTCTTCACAGTGTCGCACCACAACTGAACTTATACTCGTACACGTTGTAGCCAGTTATTCTCGGCTGAGAGGTGCACGGACTCTTCACAGTGTCTCTCCACAACTGAACTTATACTCGTACACGTTGTAGCCAGTTATTCTCGGCTGAGAGGTGCACGGACTCTTCACAGTGTCTCTCCACAACTGAACTTATACTCGTACACGTTGTAGCCAGTTATTCTCGGCTGAGAGGTGCACGGACTCTTCACAGTGTCTCTCCACAACTGAACTTATACTCGTACACGTTGTAGCCAGTTACTCTCGGCTGAGAGGTGCACGGACTCTTCACAGTGTCGCACCACAACTGAACTTATACTCGTACACGTTGTAGCCAGTTATTCTCGGCTGAGAGGTGCACGGACTCTTCACAGTGTCTCTCCACAACTGAACTTATACTCGTGCACGTTGTGGCCAGTTATTCTCCTCTGAGAGGTGCACGGACTCTTCACAGTGTCGCACCACAACTGAACTTATACTCGTACACGTTGTAGCCAGTTATTCTCGGCTGAGAGGTGCACGGACTCTTCACAGTGTCTCTCCACAACTGAACTTATACTCGTACACGTTGTAGCCAGTTATTCTCGGCTGAGAGGTGCACGGACTCTTCAGTGTCTCTCCACAACTGAACTTATACTCGTACACGTTGTAGCCAGTTACTCTCGGCTGAGAGGTGCACGGACTCTTCACAGTGTCGCACCACAACTGAACATACTCGTACACGTTGTAGCCAGTTATTCTCGGCTGAGAGGTGCACGGACTCTTCACAGTGTCTCTCCACAACTGAACTTATACTCGTACACGTTGTAGCCAGTTATTCTCGGCTGAGTGGTGCACGGACTCTTCACAGTGTCTCTCCACAACTGAACTTATACTCGTACATGTTGTAGCCAGTTATTCTCGGCTGAGAGGTGCACGGACTCTTCACAGTGTCTCTCCACAACTGCACTTATACTCGTGCACGTTGTAGCCAGTTATTCTCGGCTGAGAGGTGCACGGACTCTTCACAGTGTCTCTCCACAACTGAACTCATACTCGTACACGTTGTAGCCAGTTATTCTCGGCTGAGAGGTGCACGGACTCTTCACAGTGTCTCTCCACAACTGAACTTATACTCGTACACGTTGTAGCCAGTTATTCTCGGCTGAGAGGTGCACGGACTCTTCACAGTGTCTCTCCACAACTGAACTTATACTCGTACACGTTGTAACCAGTTATTCTCGGCTGAGAGGTGCACGGACTCTTCACAGTGTCGCACCACAACTGAACTCATACTCGTACACGTTGTAGCCAGTTATTCTCGGCTGAGAGGTGCACGGACTCTTCACAGTGTCGCACCACAACTGAACTTATACTCGTACACGTTGTAGCCAGTTACTCTCGGCTGAGAGGTGCACGGACTCTTCACAGTGTCGCACCACAACTGAACTTATACTCGTACACGTTGTAGCCAGTTATTCTCGGCTGAGAGGTGCACGGACTCTTCACAGTGTCGCACCACAACTGAACTTATACTCGTACACGTTGTAGCCAGTTATTCTCTGCTGAGAGGTGCACGGACTCTTCACAGTGTCTCTCCACAACTGAACTTATACTCGTACACGTTGTAGCCAGTTACTCTCGGCTGAGAGGTGCACGGACTCTTCACAGTGTCTCTCCACAACTGAACTTATACTCGTACACGTTGTAGCCAGTTATTCTCGGCTGAGAGGTGCACGGACTCTGCACAGTGTCGCACCACAACTGAACTCATACTCGTACACGTTGTAGCCAGTTATTCTCGGCTGAGAGGTGCACGGACTCTTCACTGTCTCTCCACAACTGAACTTATACTCGTACACGTTGTAGCCAGTTATTCTCGGCTGAGAGGTGCACGGACTCTTCACAGTGTCGCACCACAACTGAACTTATACTCGTAAACGTTGTAGCCAGTTACTCTCGGCTGAGAGGTGCACGGACTCTTCACAGTGTCGCACCACAACTGAACTTATACTCGTACACGTTGTAGCCAGTTATTCTCGGCTGAGAGGTGCACGGACTCTTCACAGTGTCTCTCCACAACTGAACTTATACTCGTACACGTTGTAGCCAGTTATTCTCGGCTGAGAGGTGCACGGACTATTCACAGTGTCTCTCCACAACTGAACTCATACTCGTACACGTTGTAGCCAGTTACTCTCGGCTGAGAGGTGCACGGACTCTTCACAGTGTCGCACCACAACTGAACATACTCATACACGTTGTAGCCAGTTATTCTCGGCTGAGAGGTGCACGGACTCTTCACAGTGTCTCTCCACAACTGAACTTATACTCGTACACGTTGTAGCCAGTTATTCTCGGCTGAGAGGTGCACGGACTCTTCACAGTGTCGCACCACAACTGAACTTATACTCGTACACGTTGTAGCCAGTTATTCTCGGCTGAGAGGTGCACGGACTCTTCACAGTGTCTCTCCACAACTGAACTTATACTAGTGCACGTTGTGGCCAGTTATTCTCCTCTGAGAGGTGCACGGACTCTTCACAGTGTCGCACCACAACTGAACTTATACTCGTACACGTTGTAGCCAGTTATTCTCGGCTGAGAGGTGCACGGACTCTTCACAGTGTCTCTCCACAACTGAACTTATACTCGTACACGTTGTAGCCAGTTATTCTCGGCTGAGAGGTGCACGGACTCTTCAGTGTCTCTCCACAACTGAACTTATACTCGTACACGTTGTAGCCAGTTACTCTCGGCTGAGAGGTGCACGGACTCTTCACAGTGTCGCACCACAACTGAACATACTTGGAGGAATACTTTAGCAAACAGCGAGGTGCAGGAGGGTGCAATGAAAACCCAACAGTGGAGCAATTTGGGCACAACATGCTTGCCTTTCAGGTAGCTTCTAATTGTGTCAAGTCTTCCAAACGAGGAAATTGTAGATTGCAGGACAGACAGGGAGATGATGTTAATCTTCTCGATGATACACCTCTACCTCATCGAAAATAATGAACATAACCTGTACATTTAGAGTGATTATCTCTACTAAAGATGCTGTACTAAAGATGCAGTCTTAACCATTGCAGTTAATTTTGTGGCATGAAAATTCAGACTGCATCAGTTTTCTCTTTTATTTTGTAGGAGCAGGCAAATAAATTGAAATACAATGACTTTATCAAGCAGTTCAGCCTTCCTGGAAACATTGCCACCTGTCGCTTTCTTGAGATTTAAATATACATTTACAAAGGCTTTGGTCCTAATTTTCACCCACTTCTTTATGGTCAAGTCAAGCAGTTTTGTTGAGTTACTCCCTGTTATTTTGCATTGTGTCAAAGTGCACCAGTAATTTTGAACTCTAGCATCAGTAATTATCTTATCAATTAAAATGCTTTGAATATTGACTCCAGGGAATTTATCTAAATTGTCTGTGGTTAGAAAGGCCCTTGTCACATTTTCCATACTACGGAAAAGTAAATACACGCTATCAGATACTTGAAATAACCCCCCTCTATTTTGAATGTCTATCCATTGGTTTGTATATTCTAAAAAAGTCTTGGCTGTGTCAGACGAACACACTTGCCATGATTGCAAAAATATACAGAAAGTTACCGCTGTTGCATTTTTGAGTTTCTTGTAACGTTTGTTTAATGAATAAGGAATATAGCTTGCTACATAGCGAATAACCTGTTCTTCATCTGTTGATAGAGGTTTAATTTCTGATACTTCGTTTTTTTCTGGCATGTCAGTAGTATTTCTATCGTGCATAATAAGATGTAAAATCGACTGTAACAAATACTGGTAAACCATCAGCACATGCTGGCCATTATCGTTAATATTTACAGAGGTTAAAAACTTGTTCCATTCATCCTGACTACTAAGTTTATATTTATGAAATGCTTTCCACACCATTTCATTTCCTTCAGGCCGAAGGTTTTTGGTGTCGCCTGCTGTGACAATGAGCCAAAGGCCACTTGCTGTCAACACACAAAAGTCCTTAAATTCTTGAGAGTCCCCTCCCTCAGTCAATATGATGAGTCTCGTGACCAACTCCATCATGCTAATTGCAAGTGGGTAGCTGCCAAGCAATATAGGGTGTTCCTTCATCCGAGCAAAACTCTGTCGAAAGTATCCTGTCGCTTGCTGGCAGGCATCCTTTCTCTCAAATTTGGCTGTCAGACGTTTCACAGGTATTTCTGAATCATTTAAAAGAGAAAATGTAGTTTTGAAAGTTATGACTAAGCAGTAAACTGATGGAAATAAAAAAAGGGCATGCTTCATGGATACACTGTACATTTTAATGTAATATTTTCAAGTTCCAAATCATTGAGATGGCCTTATGTTTCGATCCTAGCAGAATCTTTCTCGAAGGCCTTCGAGAAAGATTCTGCTAGGATCGAAATTTAAGGCCCTCTCAATTTTTGATTTATCTTTTGGCCATTTAGTCAGCAAGCAGTTGGCAGCAGTTTTTGTATTATTATTCTCAATCATTGTGAGATTAACAGGAGAGTGTATTGCAGAAAGAAGATGGTCACATGGTGGTATGCTTGAGATTAATACACAATGAAATACATTTTTTATTCAAAAAATGAATAGAAGTCTGCAAATGTCACACTTTTTAATTGTTAAAATTTAGTGGGCCTGACGTTTCGATCCTAGCAGGACTTTTTAATTGTCTTCAATAACAAAAACCCAATTAATGTAAAAGTATTTATCTTACCTGTCTTGTTGGTTTTCTTCGACTTCGTTGTTGATTTAGATGATTTCTTGGAAGTAGTTTTCTCCTTAGTGGACGACTTTGTTGATTTCTGGGGCTGGGGCTTGTTTTGGTCTGTACCGTTACTTGCTGGGTCATTAGTAGTAGGTACAGGTGGCTCTTCCGGTAGGCACACTGTCCCCCCCCCCCAGAAAAAGAAGGAAAAAAATGCACTGTGATTTAAAAATATTCCACTTGGTTTTGTGACCAATGTAGGCCTATGTGGTATTAAGTTCCATGATGGTCCTGCTGGTTTTATGTTTCTCATGACCTAACATATAGCAAAGGAAAGCAATTATGAACACAGATATATATGCGTATCAACAAAACAATGTGTTGTGGGGAAAACCATGGGAAAACTACAGGAATGACGGAATGACAGCAACCTTCAGTCAATGTGGCCTAGTATTATATTATGGTCTCAACATCCAGGAGGGTAATGACTAACACCATGCAGCTTTCTGATATTGATAATCCTTCTTTTGTGTTCAGTCCTTCATACTTCTCTCTTTGATCTTTCCCCCTCTTCTCACAAAACCCAACCCTACTCCTTGCCCTTCTCTTTGATCTTTCCCCCTCTTCCTTTCTCACTAATCCCTACCCTACTCCTTGCCCTTCCCTTTGATCTCTCCCTACCAGCTTCACTCTTTGTCCTTTGTTTCTCATCCGTGTCCTATTCACTCTCCCCCTTCCTTCGTGTACATGTATCTGTTTTGTCCTTGTCACTCTGCTTTTGAGAAGGATGGATAATGCTTTACACGCTGTTACCCGGCGCACTGACGTAAGTCTCAGTGTGATCTTATTTGTTTACGGTAGCATATGTTGGTGCGTTCCCCCGCCGATGATGAATATACATCAGGTATGACGTCACGCAATACTATCCGCATCCGTAGTATCCGTACCACTCCGAATCCACACCACTGACAGTTACTCCCGTACCGTGCCGGCCACATGGCCTACTTACCACATGTGTCTAACACGTGCAGTTCCCATGCAGTTATTCTCGGCTGAGAGGTGCACGGACACTTCACAGTGTCGCACCACAACTGAACTTATACTCGTGCACGTTGTAGCCAGTTATTCTCGGCTGAGAGGTGCACGGACTCTTCACAGTGTCGCACCACAACTGAACTTATACTCGTACACGTTGTAGCCAGTTATTCTCGGCTGAGAGGTGCACGGACTCTTCACAGTGTCTCTCCACAACTGAACTTATACTCGTACACGTTGTAGCCAGTTATTCTCGGCTGAGAGGTGCACGGACTCTTCACAGTGTCGCACCACAACTGAACTTATACTCGTACACGTTGTAGCCAGTTATTCTCTGCTGAGAGGTGCACGGACTCTTCACAGTGTCTCTCCACAACTGAACTTACACTCGTACACGTTGTAGCCAGTTATTCTCGGCTGAGAGGTGCACGGACTCTTCACAGTGTCGCACCACAACTGAACTTATACTCGTGCACGTTGTAGCCAGTTATTCTCGGCTGAGAGGTGCACGGACTCTTCACAGTGTCGCACCACAACTGAACTTATACTCGTACACGTTGTAGCCAGTTATTCTCGGCTGAGAGGTGCACGGACTCTTCACAGTGTCGCACCACAACTGAACATACTCGTACACGTTGTAGCCAGTTATTCTCGGCTGAGAGGTGCACGGACTCTTCACAGTGTCTCTCCACAACTGAACTTATACTCGTACACGTTGTAGCCAGTTATTCTCGGCTGAGAGGTGCACGGACTCTTCACAGTGTCGCACCACAACTGAACATACTCGTACACGTTGTAGCCAGTTATTCTCGGCTGAGAGGTGCACGGACTCTTCACAGTGTCTCTCCACAACTGAACTTATACTCGTACACGTTGTAGCCAGTTATTCTCGGCTGAGAGGTGCACGGACTCTTCACAGTGTCGCACCACAACTGAACTTATACTCGTACACGTTGTAGCCAGTTACTCTCGGCTGAGAGGTGCACGGACTCTTCACAGTGTCGCACCACAACTGAACTTATACTCGTACACGTTGTAGCCAGTTATTCTCGGCTGAGAGGTGCACGGACTCTTCACAGTGTCTCTCCACAACTGAACTTATACTCGTACACGTTGTAGCCAGTTATTCTCGGCTGAGAGGTGCACGGACTCTTCACAGTGTCGCACCACAACTGAACTTATACTCGTACACGTTGTAGCCAGTTATTCTCTGCTGAGAGGTGCACGGACTCTTCACAGTGTCTCTCCACAACTGAACTTATACTCGTACACGTTGTAGCCAGTTACTCTCGGCTGAGAGGTGCACGGACTCTTCACAGTGTCTCTCCACAACTGAACTTATACTCGTACACGTTGTAGCCAGTTATTCTCGGCTGAGAGGTGCACGGACTCTGCACAGTGTCGCACCACAACTGAACTCATACTCGTACACGTTGTAGCCAGTTATTCTCGGCTGAGAGGTGCACGGACTCTTCACAGTGTCTCTCCACAACTGAACTTATACTCGTACACGTTGTAGCCAGTTATTCTCGGCTGAGAGGTGCACGGACTCTGCACAGTGTCGCACCACAACTGAACTCATACTCGTACACGTTGTAGCCAGTTATTCTCGGCTGAGAGGTGCACGGACTCTTCACTGTCTCGTCTCCACAACTGAACTTATACTCGTAAACGTTGTAGCCAGTTATTCTCGGCTGAGAGGTGCACGGACTCTTCACAGTGTCGCACCACAACTGAACTTATACTCGTACACGTTGTAGCCAGTTATTCTCGGCTGAGAGGTGCACGGACTCTTCACAGTGTCTCTCCACAACTGAACTTATACTCGTACACGTTGTAGCCAGTTATTCTCGGCTGAGAGGTGCACGGACTATTCACAGTGTCTCTCCACAACTGAACTCATACTCGTACACGTTGTAGCCAGTTACTCTCGGCTGAGAGGTGCACGGACTCTTCACAGTGTCGCACCACAACTGAACATACTCGTACACGTTGTAGCCAGTTATTCTCGGCTGAGAGGTGCACGGACTCTTCACAGTGTCTCTCCACAACTGAACTTATACTCGTACACGTTGTAGCCAGTTATTCTCGGCTGAGAGGTGCACGGACTCTTCACAGTGTCGCACCACAACTGAACTTACACTCGTACACGTTGTAGCCAGTTATTCTCGGCTGAGAGGTGCACGGACTCTTCACAGTGTCGCACCACAACTGAACTTATACTCGTACACGTTGTAGCCAGTTATTCTCGGCTGAGAGGTGCACGGACTCTTCACAGTGTCTCTCCACAACTGAACTTATACTCGTACACGTTGTAGCCAGTTATTCTCGGCTGAGAGGTGCACGGACTCTTCACAGTGTCTCTCCACAACTGAACTTATACTCGTACACGTTGTAGCCAGTTATTCTCGGCTGAGAGGTGCACGGACTCTTCACAGTGTCTCTCCACAACTGAACTTATACTCGTACACGTTGTAGCCAGTTACTCTCGGCTGAGAGGTGCACGGACTCTTCACAGTGTCGCACCACAACTGAACTTATACTCGTACACGTTGTAGCCAGTTATTCTCGGCTGAGAGGTGCACGGACTCTTCACAGTGTCTCTCCACAACTGAACTTATACTCGTGCACGTTGTGGCCAGTTATTCTCCTCTGAGAGGTGCACGGACTCTTCACAGTGTCGCACCACAACTGAACTTATACTCGTACACGTTGTAGCCAGTTATTCTCGGCTGAGAGGTGCACGGACTCTTCACAGTGTCTCTCCACAACTGAACTTATACTCGTACACGTTGTAGCCAGTTATTCTCGGCTGAGAGGTGCACGGACTCTTCAGTGTCTCTCCACAACTGAACTTATACTCGTACACGTTGTAGCCAGTTACTCTCGGCTGAGAGGTGCACGGACTCTTCACAGTGTCGCACCACAACTGAACATACTCGTACACGTTGTAGCCAGTTATTCTCGGCTGAGAGGTGCACGGACTCTTCACAGTGTCTCTCCACAACTGAACTTATACTCGTACACGTTGTAGCCAGTTATTCTCGGCTGAGTGGTGCACGGACTCTTCACAGTGTCTCTCCACAACTGAACTTATACTCGTACATGTTGTAGCCAGTTATTCTCGGCTGAGAGGTGCACGGACTCTTCACAGTGTCTCTCCACAACTGCACTTATACTCGTGCACGTTGTAGCCAGTTATTCTCGGCTGAGAGGTGCACGGACTCTTCACAGTGTCTCTCCACAACTGAACTCATACTCGTACACGTTGTAGCCAGTTATTCTCGGCTGAGAGGTGCACGGACTCTTCACAGTGTCTCTCCACAACTGAACTTATACTCGTACACGTTGTAGCCAGTTATTCTCGGCTGAGAGGTGCACGGACTCTTCACAGTGTCTCTCCACAACTGAACTTATACTCGTACACGTTGTAACCAGTTATTCTCGGCTGAGAGGTGCACGGACTCTTCACAGTGTCGCACCACAACTGAACTCATACTCGTACACGTTGTAGCCAGTTATTCTCGGCTGAGAGGTGCACGGACTCTTCACAGTGTCGCACCACAACTGAACTTATACTCGTACACGTTGTAGCCAGTTACTCTCGGCTGAGAGGTGCACGGACTCTTCACAGTGTCGCACCACAACTGAACTTATACTCGTACACGTTGTAGCCAGTTATTCTCGGCTGAGAGGTGCACGGACTCTTCACAGTGTCGCACCACAACTGAACTTATACTCGTACACGTTGTAGCCAGTTATTCTCTGCTGAGAGGTGCACGGACTCTTCACAGTGTCTCTCCACAACTGAACTTATACTCGTACACGTTGTAGCCAGTTACTCTCGGCTGAGAGGTGCACGGACTCTTCACAGTGTCTCTCCACAACTGAACTTATACTCGTACACGTTGTAGCCAGTTATTCTCGGCTGAGAGGTGCACGGACTCTGCACAGTGTCGCACCACAACTGAACTCATACTCGTACACGTTGTAGCCAGTTATTCTCGGCTGAGAGGTGCACGGACTCTTCACTGTCTCTCCACAACTGAACTTATACTCGTACACGTTGTAGCCAGTTATTCTCGGCTGAGAGGTGCACGGACTCTTCACAGTGTCGCACCACAACTGAACTTATACTCGTAAACGTTGTAGCCAGTTACTCTCGGCTGAGAGGTGCACGGACTCTTCACAGTGTCGCACCACAACTGAACTTATACTCGTACACGTTGTAGCCAGTTATTCTCGGCTGAGAGGTGCACGGACTCTTCACAGTGTCTCTCCACAACTGAACTTATACTCGTACACGTTGTAGCCAGTTATTCTCGGCTGAGAGGTGCACGGACTATTCACAGTGTCTCTCCACAACTGAACTCATACTCGTACACGTTGTAGCCAGTTACTCTCGGCTGAGAGGTGCACGGACTCTTCACAGTGTCGCACCACAACTGAACATACTCATACACGTTGTAGCCAGTTATTCTCGGCTGAGAGGTGCACGGACTCTTCACAGTGTCTCTCCACAACTGAACTTATACTCGTACACGTTGTAGCCAGTTATTCTCGGCTGAGAGGTGCACGGACTCTTCACAGTGTCGCACCACAACTGAACTTACACTCGTACACGTTGTAGCCAGTTATTCTCGGCTGAGAGGTGCACGGACTCTTCACAGTGTCGCACCACAACTGAACTTATACTCGTACACGTTGTAGCCAGTTATTCTCGGCTGAGAGGTGCACGGACTCTTCACAGTGTCTCTCCACAACTGAACTTATACTCGTACACGTTGTAGCCAGTTATTCTCGGCTGAGAGGTGCACGGACTCTTCACAGTGTCTCTCCACAACTGAACTTATACTCGTACACGTTGTAGCCAGTTATTCTCGGCTGAGAGGTGCACGGACTCTTCACAGTGTCTCTCCACAACTGAACTTATACTCGTACACGTTGTAGCCAGTTACTCTCGGCTGAGAGGTGCACGGACTCTTCACAGTGTCGCACCACAACTGAACTTATACTCGTACACGTTGTAGCCAGTTATTCTCGGCTGAGAGGTGCACGGACTCTTCACAGTGTCTCTCCACAACTGAACTTATACTCGTGCACGTTGTGGCCAGTTATTCTCGGCTGAGAGGTGCACGGACTCTTCACAGTGTCGCACCACAACTGAACTTATACTCGTACACGTTGTAGCCAGTTATTCTCGGCTGAGAGGTGCACGGACTCTTCACAGTGTCTCTCCACAACTGAACTTATACTCGTACACGTTGTAGCCAGTTATTCTCGGCTGAGAGGTGCACGGACTCTTCAGTGTCTCTCTACAACTGAACTTATACTCGTACACGTTGTAGCCAGTTACTCTCGGCTGAGAGGTGCACGGACTCTTCACAGTGTCGCACCACAACTGAACATACTCGTACACGTTGTAGCCAGTTATTCTCGGCTGAGAGGTGCACGGACTCTTCACAGTGTCTCTCCACAACTGAACTTATACTCGTACACGTTGTAGCCAGTTATTCTCGGCTGAGTGGTGCACGGACTCTTCACAGTGTCTCTCCACAACTGAACTTATACTCGTACATGTTGTAGCCAGTTATTCTCGGCTGAGAGGTGCACGGACTCTTCACAGTGTCTCTCCACAACTGCACTTATACTCGTGCACGTTGTAGCCAGTTATTCTCGGCTGAGAGGTGCACGGACTCTTCACAGTGTCTCTCCACAACTGAACTCATACTCGTACACGTTGTAGCCAGTTATTCTCGGCTGAGAGGTGCACGGACTCTTCACAGTGTCTCTCCACAACTGAACTTATACTCGTACACGTTGTAGCCAGTTATTCTCGGCTGAGAGGTGCACGGACTCTTCACAGTGTCTCTCCACAACTGAACTTATACTCGTACACGTTGTAGCCAGTTATTCTCGGCTGAGAGGTGCACGGACTCTTCACAGTGTCTCTCCACAACTGAACTTATACTCGTACACGTTGTAGCCAGTTATTCTCGGCTGAGAGGTGCACGGACTTTACAGTGTCTCTCCACAACTGAACTTATACTCGTACACGTTGTAGCCAGTTATTCTCGGCTGAGAGGTGCACGGACTCTTCACAGTGTCTCTCCACAACTGAACTTATACTCGTACACGTTGTAGCCAGTTATTCTCGGCTGAGAGGTGCACGGACTCTTCACAGTGTCTCTCCACAACTGAACTTATACTCGTACACGTTGTAGCCAGTTATTCTCGGCTGAGAGGTGCACGGACTCTTCACAGTGTCTCTCCACAACTGAACTTATACTCGTACACGTTGTAGCCAGTTATTCTCGGCTGAGAGGTGCACGGACTATTCACAGTGTCTCTCCACAACTGAACTCATACTCGTACACGTTGTAGCCAGTTACTCTCGGCTGAGAGGTGCACGGACTCTTCACAGTGTCGCACCACAACTGAACATACTCGTACACGTTGTAGCCAGTTATTCTCGGCTGAGAGGTGCACGGACTCTTCACAGTGTCTCTCCACAACTGAACTTATACTCGTACACGTTGTAGCCAGTTATTCTCGGCTGAGAGGTGCACGGACTCTTCACAGTGTCGCACCACAACTGAACTTACACTCGTACACGTTGTAGCCAGTTATTCTCGGCTGAGAGGTGCACGGACTCTTCACAGTGTCGCACCACAACTGAACTTATACTCGTACACGTTGTAGCCAGTTATTCTCGGCTGAGAGGTGCACGGACTCTTCACAGTGTCTCTCCACAACTGAACTTATACTCGTACACGTTGTAGCCAGTTATTCTCGGCTGAGAGGTGCACGGACTCTTCACAGTGTCTCTCCACAACTGAACTTATACTCGTACACGTTGTAGCCAGTTATTCTCGGCTGAGAGGTGCACGGACTCTTCACAGTGTCTCTCCACAACTGAACTTATACTCGTACACGTTGTAGCCAGTTACTCTCGGCTGAGAGGTGCACGGACTCTTCACAGTGTCGCACCACAACTGAACTTATACTCGTACACGTTGTAGCCAGTTATTCTCGGCTGAGAGGTGCACGGACTCTTCACAGTGTCTCTCCACAACTGAACTTATACTCGTACACGTTGTAGCCAGTTATTCTCGGCTGAGAGGTGCACGGACTCTTCACAGTGTCTCTCCACAACTGAACTTATACTCGTGCACGTTGTGGCCAGTTATTCTCGGCTGAGAGGTGCACGGACTCTTCACAGTGTCGCACCACAACTGAACTTATACTCGTACACGTTGTAGCCAGTTATTCTCGGCTGAGAGGTGCACGGACTCTTCACAGTGTCTCTCCACAACTGAACTTATACTCGTACACGTTGTAGCCAGTTATTCTCGGCTGAGAGGTGCACGGACTCTTCAGTGTCTCTCTACAACTGAACTTATACTCGTACACGTTGTAGCCAGTTACTCTCGGCTGAGAGGTGCACGGACTCTTCACAGTGTCGCACCACAACTGAACATACTCGTACACGTTGTAGCCAGTTATTCTCGGCTGAGAGGTGCACGGACTCTTCACAGTGTCTCTCCACAACTGAACTTATACTCGTACACGTTGTAGCCAGTTATTCTCGGCTGAGTGGTGCACGGACTCTTCACAGTGTCTCTCCACAACTGAACTTATACTCGTACATGTTGTAGCCAGTTATTCTCGGCTGAGAGGTGCACGGACTCTTCACAGTGTCTCTCCACAACTGCACTTATACTCGTGCACGTTGTAGCCAGTTATTCTCGGCTGAGAGGTGCACGGACTCTTCACAGTGTCTCTCCACAACTGAACTCATACTCGTACACGTTGTAGCCAGTTATTCTCGGCTGAGAGGTGCACGGACTCTTCACAGTGTCTCTCCACAACTGAACTTATACTCGTACACGTTGTAGCCAGTTATTCTCGGCTGAGAGGTGCACGGACTCTTCACAGTGTCTCTCCACAACTGAACTTATACTCGTACACGTTGTAGCCAGTTATTCTCGGCTGAGAGGTGCACGGACTCTTCACAGTGTCTCTCCACAACTGAACTTATACTCGTACACGTTGTAGCCAGTTATTCTCGGCTGAGAGGTGCACGGACTTTACAGTGTCTCTCCACAACTGAACTTATACTCGTACACGTTGTAGCCAGTTATTCTCGGCTGAGAGGTGCACGGACTCTTCACAGTGTCTCTCCACAACTGAACTTATACTCGTACACGTTGTAGCCAGTTATTCTCGGCTGAGAGGTGCACGGACTCTTCACAGTGTCTCTCCACAACTGAACTTATACTCGTACACGTTGTAGCCAGTTATTCTCGGCTGAGAGGTGCACGGACTCTTCACAGTGTCTCTCCACAACTGAACTTATACTCGTACACGTTGTGGCCAGTTATTCTCGGCTGAGAGGTGCACGGACTCTTCACAGTGTCTCTCCACAACTGAACTTATACTCGTACACGTTGTAGCCAGTTATTCTCGGCTGAGAGGTGCACGGACTCTTCACAGTGTCTCTCCACAACTGAACTCATACTCGTACACGTTGTAGCCAGTTATTCTCGGCTGAGAGGTGCACGGACTCTTCACAGTGTCTCTCCACAACTGAACTTATACTCGTACACGTTGTAGCCAGTTATTCTCGGCTGAGAGGTGCACGGACTCTTCACAGTGTCTCTCCACAACTGAACTTATACTCGTACACGTTGTAGCCAGTTATTCTCGGCTGAGAGGTGCACGGACTTTACAGTGTCTCTCCACAACTGAACTTATACTCGTACACGTTGTAGCCAGTTATTCTCGGCTGAGAGGTGCACGGACTCTTCACAGTGTCTCTCCACAACTGAACTTATACTCGTACACGTTGTAGCCAGTTATTCTCGGCTGAGAGGTGCACGGACTCTTCACAGTGTCTCTCCACAACTGAACTTATACTCGTACACGTTGTAGCCAGTTATTCTCGGCTGAGAGGTGCACGGACTCTTCACAGTGTCTCTCCACAACTGAACTCATACTCGTACACGTTGTAGCCAGTTACTCTCGGCTGAGAGGTGCACGGACTCTTCACAGTGTCGCACCACAACTGAACATACTCGTACACGTTGTAGCCAGTTATTCTCGGCTGAGAGGTGCACGGACTCTTCACAGTGTCTCTCCACAACTGAACTTATACTCGTACACGTTGTAGCCAGTTATTCTCGGCTGAGAGGTGCACGGACTC
Source organism: Luidia sarsii (assembly GCA_949987565.1). NCBI lineage: Eukaryota > Metazoa > Echinodermata > Asteroidea > Paxillosida > Luidiidae > Luidia > Luidia sarsii. Next base: position 12,501,053 of record OX465110.1, read on the forward strand.
TTCACAGTGTCGCACCACAACTGAACTTATACTCGTACACGTTGTAGCCAGTTATTCTCGGCTGAGAGGTGCACGGACTCTTCACAGTGTCGCACCACAACTGAACTTATACTCGTACACGTTGTAGCCAGTTATTCTCGGCTGAGAGGTGCACGGACTCTTCACAGTGTCTCTCCACAACTGAACTTATACTCGTACACGTTGTAGCCAGTTATTCTCGGCTGAGAGGTGCACGGACTCTTCACAGTGTCTCTCCACAACTGAACTTATACTCGTACACGTTGTGGCCAGTTATTCTCGGCTGAGAGGTGCACGGACTCTTCACAGTGTCTCTCCACAACTGAACTTATACTCGTACACGTTGTAGCCAGTTATTCTCGGCTGAGAGGTGCACGGACTCTTCACAGTGTCTCTCCACAACTGAACTTATACTCGTACACGTTGTAGCCAGTTATTCTCGGCTGAGAGGTGCACGGACTCTTCACAGTGTCTCTCCACAACTGCACTGATACTCGTACACGTTGTAGCCAGTTATTCTCGGCTGAGAGGTGCACGGACTCTTCACAGTGTCTCTCCACAACTGAACTCATACTCGTACACGTTGTAGCCAGTTCTTCTCGGCTGAGAGGTGCACGGACTCTTCACAGTGTCTCTCCACAACTGAACTTATACTCGTACACGTTGTAGCCAGTTATTCTCGGCTGAGAGGTGCACGGACTCTTCACAGTGTCTCTCCACAACTGAACTTATACTCGTACACGTTGTAGCCAGTTATTCTCGGCTGAGAGGTGCACGGACTCTTCACAGTGTCTCTCCACAACTGAACTTATACTCGTACACGTTGTAGCCAGTTATTCTCGGCTGAGAGGTGCACGGACTTTACAGTGTCTCTCCACAACTGAACTTATACTCGTACACGTTGTAGCCAGTTATTCTCGGCTGAGAGGTGCACGGACTTTACAGTGTCTCTCCACAACTGAACACGTTTTAGCCAGTTATTCTCGGCTGAGAGGTGCACGGACTCTTCACAGTGTCTCTCCACAACTGAACTTATACTCGTACACGTTGTAGCCAGTTATTCTCGGCTGAGAGGTGCACGGACTCTTCACAGTGTCTCTCCACAACTGAACTTATACCCCTTTCCCACTACGAAATCTCCGGGTTATCTCGGGGGTAACGGCAAGCCTTACCCCCGAGATACCCCGGGTTGGAAATGGTTGCCAGGACGTTTCCCACTACACTTTTCCCGCCCCGGGTTGAGACCGAAAAATCGGCCGTTACCCCGGGGTTCGTTAACCCTGCTCGCGACCAGGGTTAAGGATGGAAATCTCGGGGGTAACGGCCGAACCCCGGGGTTGGCGTTGTATAGTGGGAAACCGCGCCGGGGTACGAGTCCGGTGGACATTCTCAGGGTTAAGACACCGGATGCGTTACGTAATGGGACGGTCAGAGGTGGGATACGTGGCGGGAAAATCCGCACATCTGGCACATCTGGCATTTACAAGAGGGCAGTAAGTTCACGACGGCAACGACGGCAGTTGCCGTCGTGCCCTCACCAATTGCCGCGGTGCCCTTAAATTTGAAGGATTTTCACGGCAACAAATTGCCGTGCCCTTTTAGCACATTGCAGCGGGCATTAAATAATATTCCGACTGCGGTACAGTGAGTGTGCAGCACACATGGAAGCTTCACTGTACCGTGCGCACTGTCAGCTAAACATTGCGCATAGAGTAAATCAACAGCAATGCAATCTCACATGATATTCAACCATGATAACATCCATATTTCTGTAGCAGTATTTTTGGATGTCAATGGATGACTAATCAATGGGTCATGTATAAAAACTAGCAAACGTTAGGAAGTTCAAGCGTCTATATGATACTACCTAGTAAAATAATTACTTAAAACAAGTATAAATGCTTGAATTTGTATGAATAAAATGTTCACACTGCAGCGCGCATGAAATAATATTCCGACTGCGGTGCAGTGTGTGTGCAGCACACATGGAAGCTTCACTGTACCGTGCGCACTGTCAGCTAAACATTGCGCATTCTGTGCACAACTGTATGGACTGTGGATGGGTGTACATGTACATGTACATGTACAGTACATGTGCATCTACTGTACATGTACATGTACAGTACACGTACACATACACGATCAATGTACTGTACATGTACATGTACATGTACATGTACAGTACTTACATAGCCATGTCAGATACGTACATGGACAGTGCGTTCGATCCTGACAGTTTCATGTCAACGAACTTTTAATCTGCGGGTACCAGTGAATCTAAGACATCGCTGGCTGTACCAAACAACGGGTACCAGCGGTAGTTGGGAGCGATTTGCGTTGCACGATAGATAGATAGATTGCGCAGCATGCAGCACGTGGTCGGGTTGCGTGCGAAAGTAGAATCGTAGAGCTGTCAAAGGTTTGCGTGTTCGCGGGTGCCTTTTCAAAGTCGTAACCATGCCCCGAAAGGAGAAAGCTAAACAGCAAAACGAGCTACTACTTCACGATACAGCACAAAAATGTCGCAAACTTTATTCTTTTTTTTCAGGTAGGCCTACGAACGTAGTTATTCTCAATTTTTTTGACGAGAACTGATGAGAAGGTTTTGGAACACCGAACCCACATCGCGATACCTTGACAGCATGGACTATTCTATTAGGAATGAGAGGGGTGCGACTTTATACAATAATAAGCTCCGATAATATGCTCGTTTAGGTTGGACCTAGCTGCTTAAAAGTCCATCTTTACAAAACATGTAGGCTATTTAGAATCCCTTTTATTTTGATTTTTTTGTGAGGATCTATTGTCAGATATTTTTGTCGTCCCGCTTACTATAGCAGTAGCACCCCGGCCATACCTGAATGGTACTGTTCATGTTCCGTGAGAATACGTGTTGGTGGCTGACTGAAACCTATTTTAGACGTCATTTTTATGTTGGAAAATAATCTTTTTCAGGCATTGTGGTCCCACAGAAACGATGATATATTAGTAGGAGACCTAAAACAACGATTCGGTGCCTTCAGCGCCTATTTTGAAAGTTTTTTTAAAGTGCTTACAGCGTGTTTGCGTCGGTACTAATAAAAAAAAGTCGGTAAATTGCCTTGATGCCCCGGATTTGCCGAAATTTTATATCTATATAATATTTATATCTGACGCCATTTTCAATGCAGTGTACATGTACACGAGAGTGCGGATTATGTCCAAACGAAAGTATATATGTACATGTACAATGTACATGTACATGTACGTTAATCGAGTACAGCCCACATGTATCCAGTCAGGCAGCGTGCGCCGACGGGTGGTTGCTGGGCGACAAGGCGGTACGAGGCATTGTGGGACCAGCTAGCGCGCTGTGGGATTTCCGGTCCGGGCAGTGACGGACACCGGGGTTGGGGTGTAGTGGGAAATCGCGCATCGTTAACCCGGGGCAAGCTCGCCCCGGGTTTCGCGAAACTCCGGGTTAACGCGACGTGGGAACAGAACTCAGGGTTAACGAACCCCGGGGTACAGAATGCTTAACCCGGGGCGGCAAATCTCGGGGTTAAGCAGTTTGTAGTGGGAAAAGGGTATTATACTCGTACACGTTGTAGCCAGTTATTCTCGGCTGAGAGGTGCACGGACTTTACAGTGTCTCTCCACAACTGAACTTATACTCGTACACGTTGTAGCCAGTTATTCTCGGCTGAGAGGTGCACGGACTCTTCACAGTGTCTCTCCACAACTGAACACGTTTTAGCCAGTTATTCTCGGCTGAGAGGTGCACGGACTCTTCACAGTGTCTCTCCACAACTGAACTTATACTCGTACACGTTGTAGCCAGTTATTCTCGGCTGAGAGGTGCACGGACTCTTCACAGTGTCGCACCACAACTGAACTTATACTCGTACACGTTGTAGCCAGTTATTCTCGGCTGAGAGGTGCACGGACTCTTCACAGTGTCGCACCACAACTGAACTTATACTCGTACACGTTGTAGCCAGTTATTCTCGGCTGAGAGGTGCACGGACTCTTCACAGTGTCTCTCCACAACTGAACTTATACTCGTACACGTTGTAGCCAGTTATTCTCGGCTGAGAGGTGCACGGACTCTTCACAGTGTCTCTCCACAACTGAACTTATACTCGTACACGTTGTAGCCAGTTATTCTCGGCTGAGAGGTGCACGGACTCTTCACAGTGTCTCTCCACAACTGAACTTATACTCGTACACGTTGTAGCCAGTTACTCTCGGCTGAGAGGTGCACGGACTCTTCACAGTGTCGCACCACAACTGAACTTATACTCGTACACGTTGTAGCCAGTTATTCTCGGCTGAGAGGTGCACGGACTCTTCACAGTGTCTCTCCACAACTGAACTTATACTCGTGCACGTTGTGGCCAGTTATTCTCGGCTGAGAGGTGCACGGACTCTTCACAGTGTCTCTCCACAACTGAACTTATACTCGTACACGTTGTAGCCAGTTATTCTCGGCTGAGAGGTGCACGGACTCTTCACAGTGTCTCTCCACAACTGAACTTATACTCGCACACGTTGTAGCCAGTTACTCTCGGCTGAGAGGTGCACGGACTCTTCACAGTGTCGCACCACAACTGAACTTATACTCGTACACGTTGTAGCCAGTTATTCTCGGCTGAGAGGTGCACGGACTCTTCACTGTCTCTCCACAACTGAACTTATACTCGTACACGTTGTAGCCAGTTATTCTCGGCTGAGAGGTGCACGGACTCTTCACAGTGTCTCTCCACAACTGAACTCATACTCGTACACGTTGTAGCCAGTTATTCTCGGCTGAGAGGTGCACGGACTCTTCACAGTGTCTCTCCACAACTGAACTTATACTCGTACACGTTGTAGCCAGTTATTCTCGGCTGAGAGGTGCACGGACTCTTCACAGTGTCTCTCCACAACTGAACTTATACTCGTACACGTTGTAGCCAGCCAGTTATTCTCGGCTGAGAGGTGCACGGACTCTTCACAGTGTCTCTCCACAACTGAACTCATACTCGTACACGTTGTAGCCAGTTATTCTCGGCTGAGAGGTGCACGGACTCTTCACAGTGTCGCACCACAACTGAACTTATACTCGTACACGTTGTAGCCAGCCAGTTATTCTCGGCTGAGAGGTGCACGGACTCTTCACAGTGTCTCTCCACAACTGAACTCATACTCGTACACGTTGTAGCCAGTTACTCTCGGCTGAGAGGTGCACGGACTCTTCACAGTGTCGTACCACAACTGAACATACTCGTACACGTTGTAGCCAGTTACTCTCGGCTGAGAGGTGCACGGACTCTTCACAGTGTCGCACCACAACTGAACTTATACTCGTACACGTTGTAGCCAGTTACTCTCGGCTGAGAGGTGCACGGACTCTTCACGTGCAGTGTCGCTCCACAACTGAACTATACATCATTATGTACTCCAGTGGATTTATTTCCAATAATTGAGTACAAAAACACACAAGAAGGAAACAAAGAAGGTAATTACATGTAGGTAAGGCTGACAGGAAAAGAGAAGAAAACACCAATGGACGGATAATTACGAAAAATAATGCAACAAAGACTACATTTTGTTTCAAATAACTTGTCTTGAAACATGCCTTTATTCTCCGAAGTGAACACTCCCCTCCCCACTCTCCTCCCCTCCCACTCTCCCTCCCCATCCTCCTCCCCTCCCACTCTCCCTCCCCATCCTCCTCCCCATATCTGTCTAACTGTATTGTGCACAAGTCTAACTGTATTGTGCAATGCACACAGGGCACACATAATCCACTGCTGCAGGTGGTGGTTTTTTGAGAGATAGGCACTGTAAGTGTAGCCAGCGCCCACACACATCGCATTTGACCCATGACGCTTTCTTGTGATGAGGCCCTTCAGATAGTGCACAAGTCAGATAATCACACACATGATGGGGGTCCCTCATGGAGATTGCATTGTCAAGCAGGCGGTGCTGAACATGAACCCTCATTGCTGCTGCCTTGTCGCCTAGTATCCTTGGGTTGACTTGTCTCACAATAGCAAGAGCATTCTGGAGTAGGATGAACAAAATTGTCTATGTGTAAATAAAGTTACATGTAAGTTTATCAATCTCATCTGACCTTTGTGGGGCGAGACCAAATTATTGTTGGGTTTTAACCTAAGTTCTTAACCATTGAATCTCACACACCGCCCTCCCCCCAAAAAATCTTTACTTGGCTGACATGATATTTACCAGCATGACAAAAGCTCCGCACGAGTGTCCATCTCTCTGTCTTGCTGACTTCAGATTGCCGGGTGTCCACTGCACATGAGAAAGGTCACCTGTGAACTGTGCCCTGGTTTCCATGTACTGCCTGCATGCAGAAAACCAAAATATCACAATTGTTTTGTTTTTCCAAGTTTTTACCGTACAATATCGGGTCATACTTTACTAATGCATAAAACTTGGGATCCTACTTCACTCCCCAGCTTTTTGTCCAAACCACCACCTAAACCTGTATTGAACTTGAGGGGTATCCCCCCCCCCCATAAATGTCCATGTACATGTAAGTGTAATAACTAAAGGCCCCATCCAGAGGTCAGAAGTTTTTTTAGAAGCCCCTTACATTTTTTTTGTTTATTCTTGCCTGCATTGTAAGTCTTTCCAACCACTGTACAGTGTGTAATGTAGATGTTATCAGTAGCCAGAAAGAGGGAGAGTCCAGTGCAGTGTTTAGGAATAGGTATAAACATTACCCCCCCCCCCCCTACACTGGACTGGTGAGACACTGTGGCCCTGTGGTGGGAGCCTGTTGTCCTTAGACCTGCATGTGTGTCATTCTGACTCCATGTTGGGAAAAGGAAACAGGTTAACATCACAGCTCAACCAGTGTCCCTCTCTCCTTTCCTTACCAGAGGCAAAATCTTTAATGTGCCCCTAGGAGTGACACGGTCCCGTGTCCTCCGGGGTGCAACATATGTGTATTCGAGTTTATGAGAATTTGACTATCCATTGTGGAGTCACATGACTTAGATGAGAATAAATTATGTGATACTCACGTGAATCGCTTGATCCAAAAGGATGCAGTCCTTTCATTGGGCAAGGAATCTAGAATGGATACTGTACCTTCCCTAACATCAGCAGCTAGCAACAGCCAATGGCTTCTTCTAACATTTATTGGTAGAAGGATCCATTCATACTTCTCCATTGCAACCTATGATAAATGGGCAAGTATTACTATTAGAGGGGGTGAGACATGTCTTTTCCTAAATCTCTTAAATTGTCATACATGAAGAGGTTGTTTAGAATGCGGAATGATTTTTTGCTTTAAAAGAAATTGCTTGATACCTGAGCTTACAATGTTTTCCGTGACTTGGTACCAAATTAATTTGAATTAAAAGAGATCATTAGTACAAGATACTGGTAATCAGTGAAAGTTTGATGAAATTGATTGTAGATGAAATACATGTATGTACGTATAAGCAAATCTTAAAATTTTGCTTCACAGATTCAAGAAAAATTTGAAATTATTAATTAAAATACACTCCAAGAAAAAAATGGATTGTGACAGTAAATAATAGTATTGTGAGTTGTGCTTTCAAACTGAACACTGAGTTTTACACAACTTTGATTGTTGCATGGTGAAACAAGGACTACAGAATCTCAAACAAAAGTGTTCAATACTAACTGGCTATCAAAGCACAGTTTGTTGGGTCACATTGGCAAGATACTTACAGATCTGAACCGCCACGTGTCAAACATACCCTTCTCCCAGTGAACAGGGGCATATGAAGGTATAGAAAAGACTCGCATATTTGTCCCATCTGTCTCCTTCTTGAGTAGGGCAAGGTAAGAATTGATAATCTGAAATGAGATCGTGAAAAAAACATTCAATTTCATATGAAATTTTAGAAAAAACCTATTGCCTATTTTACATAATGATGAAGCAAATTTGGAGACCACACCAAATGTTATCAGTAGTATGCATAATATATTATACATTCTAAATTCCGCAGCAAAAATAAACAAATTCATATTGAAAATGATTTTATGTACTACATTAAGTCTTTACTTTCAAACCATAAGCAAAGCAAGAGGGGGGGGGGGTATTCCCCCTTAGAAAATTCTCCTTTGAAATATCACACCTGCAAATGAACTGACCGCAATTCATATTGTGTAACACAAGCTTAGAATGAAATGCAATAAATAGCCAAGCTCTCTCAATCAAACACACGGCCATTGTATAAAAGTAGGATTTTTAAAACTTTTTATTTCATTCTGGATTACCAGCGGGGAAAAAAGCAAAGACAAGTAACAAACAAATCGATCCATTGCTTAATTCACTAACCTTATCATTTATCCAATCAGGAGCCTGAAGAGATTGGAAGTCCCTCAGCTCAAGTGTTTCACCGCAGACAGACCATCGGTGGTCACTGCCATGTGCTGCCAATGAACGTTCTTTCAGGTTGCCCTGTAATTCAGGTAGACTTCCATCTATAATTAAGTGGAGGTGAAATGTAATCATCTACGGCTTGGCTCTATATTGATACAGCCATAAAAAGAAATTACAAATTCTCTATTTTTGTGGAAATGGGTGATTAGGGGTACCATCTGAAAGTTTTGATTTTTCTAAATTTTGGAATGAATATACTGGTGCACCATCGTGAATGGTTTTATAATAAGTCTGGAATGTGGAATATAACTATCATGTTAGCCGTACAGAGGGTATTATAATATCCTCACATAATTTCATCAATCATATACTTGGTCTGAAGAGCCACTCCAGCTCATGAAATTATGTCAAATGTGTTTGTGTTACGGGAGTTTGATCATGAACTTGTTTTTGATACCTTGTTCTTGAGCGTCTGGCTTCTGTCCCTCTTCCAGCTCCTTCTTTCTCTTCTGTCCCTCTTCCAGCTCCTTCTTTATCTTCTGTCCCTCTTCCAGCTCCTTCTTTCTCTTCTGTCCCTCTTCCAGTTCCTTCTTTCTCTTCTGTCCCTCTTCCAGCTCCTTCTTTCTCTTCTGTCCCTCTTCCAGTTCCTTCTTTATCTTCTGTCCCTCTTCCAGCTCCTTCTTTCTCTTCTGTCCCTCTTCCAGTTCCTTCTTTCTCTTCTGTCCCTCTTCCAGCTCCTTCTTTCTCTTCTGTCCCTCTTCCAGTTCCTTCTTTCTCTTCTGTCCCTCTTCCAGTTCCTTCTTTCTCTTCTGTCCCTCTTCCAGTTCCTTCTTTATCTTCTGTCCCTCTTCCAGTTCCTTCTTTCTCTTCTGTCCCTCTTCCAGCTCCTTCTTTCTCTTCTGTCCCTCTTCCAGTTCCTTCTTTCTCTTCTGTCCCTCTTCCAGCTCCTTCTTTCTCTTCTGTCCCTCTTCCAGTTCCTTCTTTATCTTCTGTCCCTCTTCCAGCTCCTTCTTTCTCTTCTGTCCCTCTTCCAGTTCCTTCTTTCTCTTCTGTCCCTCTTCCAGTTCCTTCTTTCTCTTCTGTCCCTCTTCCAGTTCCTTCTTTCTCTTCTGTCCCTCTTCCAGCTCCTTCTTTCTCTTCTGTCCCTCTTCCAGTTCCTTCTTTATCTTCTGTCCCTCTTCCAGCTCCTTCTTTATCTTCTGTCCCTCTTCCAGCTCCTTCTTTCTCTTCTGTCCCTCTTCCAGTTCCTTCTTTCTCTTCTGTCCCTCTTCCAGTTCCTTCTTTCTCTTCTGTCCCTCTTCCAGTTCCTTCTTTATCTTCTGTCCCTCTTCCAGCTCCTTCTTTCTCTTCTGTCCCTCTTCCAGTTCCTTCTTTATCTTCTGTCCCTCTTCCAGCTCCTTCTTTCTCTTCTGTCCCTCTTCCAGCTCCTTCTTTCTCTTCTGTCCCTCTTCCACCCCTTCAACATTACAGATAATAATTTAAAAGTTAATCAATCAAGAACACACATACATATAAATGCACACCAATTTGAGATGTTAAATCTACATACCTTTGGCATTTCGTCTCTTCTTCTTTTTGTGCCGAGGAAGGTCAGTGTATACATGCATGTTGGGAGCTGTTGATGATACACATACATGAAAAAAGGTCAAATACACATGTAGATTCAAAGAATATTCAAAGTGCACACTTGTAAATAGTGTTGGAAAGAATGTTCATGCAAAGCTAAATTTCAATTTGTTTTCCCCTAAATCTACATCACCTTATAAGGACAGTTATACATGTATCTGCAATAAAAAAAATTAAAAACCCTTAAAACAAACAAATATACATAACATACATAACATAACATATACATAACATAGCACACAAATGCGAGTAGATAAATGTATACCTTCAGCATTTGTCCTTTTCCTGTGATGAGGTTGGCCTGGATATGTAGCCATTCCCTCCTGGACTGGGACATTGCTCCTCAAAAACACCAGGCTTCCTTCCAATTGATGGAGTAGGTCTTTTAGAACCCCCTCTTCCTCACAAAGATAAGTACCATCTCGGAGTAGGGATAGCTTCTCCCTACAGGACATGGCAAACTGTTTCAACTTGTTCTTACTTGAGGGAAGTGGTGCCCAATCTCCCATTGGCTCTTCACCCTCACCTGTCTGGATACAGGAGTCTTCTGCCATGCTATTATCAGGGGCATCATCGTGTATGTGTTTGGCCACGAACTTGCCAACGGCTCTGTCGAGACTTATAAATTGTGACTCCCTGTAGCTACGTGGCAAACTTTGCCAGGAGTAATTATTAAGAACAGTGATCACTGCAAATATATGCTTGCAGGGTAAGAGTACACGCTGGAAGTCCATGCATTCACAGAATGGTGACCGTGCCTCATCACATAGGTAGACCCTGTAGGCCTTCGATCCACAGAAAGATTCGCTCTTTACCTGTTGAAGAAGAACAAATGGGTAAACCTGGTTGAATGAGTAGGAATTGGTAAAGTTTATCAAATGCAACATTATTTGGTCTCAAAAGATGTATGATGCTGATGGTGAGTTTTTGGAAAACAATATTGAGGAGGGCTATAACAATGATCGTATTGCTCCTGCATGAAGTTTAGAACTTTTAAAGATCAAGGTACAAAATATTGAAAGGTAGTCCCAAGATGTAAGCTTCCACTTACATAAAACAAGTTGTCTTCCAATTCCTGAATGTCACTAGCGGTGATCAATTCAGATGAAGACAACCTCTCCATGCAATGTCGGACAAATGCTGGAGGTCTGTCCCAGAGAAAAGCTGGGATCCTCGGGTCGTACAATCTTCCATACCCAGTATCAGCTTTCACATTGGCTATGATGTACCTAAATCAATATAAGAAGTAACATTGAGCACAGCTAATGAACAATGTGTGAGACAGAACAGTTTGTAAACTTGAAGCTCATTTGAAAAGAATACAAGATACAGTTTGAAGTTACTTTTCCTTTTCTTTTCCGCAGTTTATAAATATTTTCTGCTTGATTGCATAGCATGTTCCATAAGTGTTCAAGTTTTTATCACGCTGTAACAATCAAGTATTTGTAGAATGAATGCAGGACACCCAATTAGGTATTGGGTTCTTGTGAGCTTGAAAAATAATAAGTTAAACTGACTGTCTCATCCTGTTGGGCAAGTACTCATTGATGAGCGCAGATGCCAGGCCTGATAGTGCAGTGTCCGGTCTTCCAGAAAGGAAATTATGTTTAAAGACACGATTCTGTTTTTCCAGTCCATTGTTGGTATGGGCTTTGAACCCTTCCTGGTCTCTGAATGCTTGTGACCAACGCTATAAACAAACAAGAATAATGGAAACAGTTTCTCAAAGGAGCATTTGACATACAAAGTTATGGATGGATGAGGCAATGATTCTTGTAATAACTGTTACTTTTAAACATGTTAAAATAAACCAAGGGTTTGCAACTAGTGTGACTGTACCCTACTGACGAGTGATTTTTGTTACTATCAAACACACAAGCCGATGTACAAACCTTCACTTGAGGCAGCCATGTTTTGTTCATCCACCGTTGTAACTTGTGGTTGGCTACCCATTCCTTACAGCTCCTCAGATTGGAGATGGCCCCTTCCAGTTCATCCTCAGTTCTTGAGTTGGCACAGTTTCTCATCAAGATTAGCACCGTTTCTCTTACTCCTATACCATTGTCCGCCTTCTTCATCCACCGTGTCCAAGCCTGCTCACGGTGAAAGTCGCAAATGAAGACTTTTGTAGCTGTTTATAAAAAAATGAAATCATGATAAAGGCATACTTTACCTTAAAAAATAACTTTACAAATGTGGCCATGTCATAGAATCGCCACCTAATGATTTGGATACGCCTTATAATATTTTGAAACGTTAAATCAATAATATTGATTTAACGTTTCGCCAAACAGAATGATATATTTATCAATGAGGTCTCACTTGAAAGAAAAGAAAATGATCTGTAAGACCTGTAAATATGAAATTCACAGCATTTAAAAAGACAAAAACATATGCATGAAAGAATACCGAACATTGAGGGTGGTTGAGAGGGAGGGAAGTGGAGAAGCGTGAAGAATAAGTTTGCTATTATAAGTTTGTTAATATTATGACAAGTTTTCAACTCAAATTTTCACGGTTAAATAGTTAAAACAGAATGTATGCATATGCTGCTAAATCACCCCTCCCCATCTATTACCTGGAAATACCTCCTCAATTGCAGATATCTCTCGTTCACAGAAGTCTGTCATGAAAGTTGCTGGGTTCCAGGACAAATTGGCGTCCTCCATCCACCCTTTCAGTGTCTGCAGTCCATGTTGTATGGCCTCTGCTGTTTCTGATTGGACGATGAACTGACCAACAACACTATATCCGACATTGGTCTTGACAGCCAGAAAAAACAGCGGAAGGGCAAATTGGGAGGTCTTATATGTGGCATCTAGGAAACACATATCATTGCCATACCTGCAAGAAGGTGACAACAAAGATAATTATCTGTTTAAAAACATAATTATATTCTGAGCTTAAAGAATCTCTAGGGTCACCTAAGTACTATTTTCATAGGTACTTCATGCATTATCATACCGAGCTAATTCATAGCATATTCAATTCAACGACTGCAATATAGAGCTCAAACCAAAGAATCAAGGGTAAACATGTATGTTGCTTTCCAGATTTATCAGAATGTGCCAAAGACAAAAACTAGACACTGTACATGTCCATACAATTGACCCACTGTTGTTTCCGATACACCGAAAATAGTACACAGGGCAGGAAATTCACGACGGCAACGACGGCAATTGCCGTCGTGCCCTCACCAATTGCCGCGGTGCCCTTAAATTTGGAGGATTTTCACGGCAACAAATTGCCGTGCCCTTTTAGCACATTGCCGTCGTGCCCTTTTTGCCGATGGATAGTTGGGCAGATCGGACTGCCGGCCGCCGCACGGCCGTTAGCACAGCGTGCATGAAATATATTCCGACTGCTGTGCAGTGTGCAGCACACACGGAAGCTTCACTGTACCGTGCGCACTGTCCGCTAAACATTGCGCATTCTGTGCACAACTGTACGGACTGTGTATGGGTGTACATGTACATGTACACGTACACATACTGTACACGATCAATGTACATGTACATGTACATGTACGTACATGTACATGTACATGTACGTATACATGTGCAGTGCGTTCGATCGGGACAGTTTCATATCAACGAACTTTTAGTCTGCGGGTACCAGTGAATCTTGGACATCGCTGGCTGTACCAAACAACGGGTACCAACGGTAGTTGGGAGCGATTTGCGTTGCACGATAGATAGATTGCGCAGTATGCAGCACGTGGTCGGGTTGCGTGCGAAAGTAGAATCATAGAGCTGTCAAAGGTTTGCGTGTTCGCGGGTGCCTTTTCAAAGTCGTAACCATGCCCCGAAAGGAGAAAGCTAAACAGCAAAACGAGCTACTACCTCACGATGCAGCACAAAAATGTCGCAAACTTTATTCCTTTTTTCAGGTAGGCCTACGAACGTAGTCATTCTCAATTTTTTGGACGAGAACTGATGAGAAGGTTTTGGAACACCGAACCCACATCACGATACGTTGACAGCATGGACTATTCTATTAGGAATGAGAGGGGTGCGACTTTATACAATAATAAGCTCCGATAATATGCTCGTTTAGGTTGGACCTAGCTGCTTAAAAATCCATCTTTACAAACATGTAGGCTATTTAGAATCCTTTTTATTTCGATTGTTTTGTGAGGATCTATTGTCAGATATTTTTGTCGTCCCGCTTACTATAGCAGTAGCACCCCGGCCACACCTGAATGGTACAGTTCATGTTCCGTGAGAATGCGTGTTGGTGGCTGACTGAAACTTATTTTAGACGTCATTTTTATGTTGGAAAATATTTTTTTTAGGCATTGTGGTCCCACAGAAACGATGATATATTAGTTGGAGACCTAAAACAAGGATTCGGTGCCTTCAGCGCCTATTTTCAAAGTTTGTTTAAGGTGCTTACGTCGTGTTTGCATCGGTACTAATAAAAAGTAGTTAAATTGCCTTGATGCCCCGGATTTTTTTTGCGATTGCCTTGATGCCCTTCAAAAAATGTAGAAATTGCCGTGATGCCTTTAATTTGCCGAAATTTCAAGGCAAAAATTGCCGTGCCCTTTTTAACCCGGAGTTCCTGCCCTGAGTACACATCACAATATCAAACTTTTAATAGATCAAATTGTTGTGATCTCTAAAAGAGATTTGATTGATTAGTTGACTCCTTTACAGAAAAAGAGAATTATTGGTTCTGATTTGTCATCATCTTTAAAATGTTAATTCAACAATTTGAGTTTACAAAGATAATTATTTCTTTTTGCATATGTATCAATTATAAGTTTGTGTTAAAACATTCTTTGGCATTACCTTGACAGTAGATGACGTTGAAATTCCGTTTGATAACAGAAAAAGAAGTCAATCGGTGTTGATGAGGAAGGGACTACTTCATCCTCTTCTACAATGTAGTGCAAATCTGAAGGTGGCTTCACAGGAAGATTGAGTTTGTATCTGTCCTTTGAGTTAGCTGCCCACTCTTGAGTCAATAGTTGAAGGTTTTCTTGGTCCACCTTTGAATATCTGTGTGATTATTGATTTACAGTTTGAAACTCTCTTTACTTGTTGTTAAAATACATGTATATAATGGGTAGAGGGAGCACAAACCAACTAAGCTTGACTAATGCCCCCTACACATATTTCTTCTCATTCTGATATGAATGGTTTCTTTCTTCATGGAAGTCATATTTTCTTAACCTTTACAGAATTCTAAGAGTCAAGTACGTATCTACTTTCCTGAATAGACAAGAACATTTAATCAGGACCCGTAATAAAAGGGTTAATCAACTCACAAATAGAGGTAGCAAATTAAAAAGAATTCATATGGCTGGTAAGGTACTTTACTCAGTGCTCTTCTTTGCAAATAACATTGGGTTTTATAAAAGATAAATGCAAACTTTTTACCGAGTGTAAAGGACGTCCAAATATAAAGACGATTCTTATGACGTTTTCATCAGATGTTGTTACAATAGAGACATTGTGATGGAGAACAACCAAACTTGTAATTTGCTTTAAAGCACTGTCACGTAACATGTGATGATGTCACGACGTTTTGATACTTACCTCAATTGCATTTTTGATGCACAGATCTTCTGTGCCACAGCATGGTTGTCTGGAAAATATGCAGAGTCACATGCCAATGGCCTTCTGGAGGGATCAGGAAACAACTCCTTCTCTAAGTAATATTTAAGATGCCTGCGCATCTCATTCACTTTCCCAACTCCCATACGGACTAGTTCGTCTATTTTGGAAGCTATTTCAGTAGCCATTAGGCGTAGCATGCCTGTAAGCTTGAGACAAAAAACAATCAAACAAATAAGAAACAAGGCAATAGCTGAATGTGTTACAACCGTTTAATTGCATGACCGCAAAAACAAAATTACTCTACCAGTATCTGAAATAATTGCTTGCTTTGTTTAGATAGTTTCTGCACAAATTCAATAACAATATTACATCCTTCAGCTAAAAATCATTAACATGTATGATAGTTATGCTTCCTAGTCAAAGTACATGAAATACTTCATCATTAACAGCAGCCAATCAATTAGCTTCATTGTCTTCTAGTATGAATGGACACATTAATAAGAGTGAAATGGATCTTCAAATCTGGTCATGGGATGCCACGTCAGTACAGAAAATTGCAACTCAGACAGATTGGCAAACTATTGTGTTTTCTTTCAGTAAGTTTCATTCCTCAAAGCCAAAAATGACAGAATCTATACAATTTCCCATCATTTATTAGGATGGATAACTATTGCTTACCGGTCCTAATTCATGGACAGCTTGATGGTCTTCCTCCGTGGGGTACTTGATGTAGACTCGGTGCTCCTGAGTTAACTTCACCTCTCCCTTGTCCAAGGCACTGCGGATGGTCTTACTCATCTGCCTTTTCTTCCACTCTGATGTCATGTCCATCTAAAATTTGACAAATGTATAATACAGAAAGTCATGGCAAAATATTACAATGCTTCTTTTGGTGATATACAAAAATGTTGCAAACTGCTTACTGACTAAAATTACCAAAATGTAAATCTAAATTTAGTGGGCCTGACGTTTCGATCCTAGCAGGACCTTTCTGAAAGGACAAAAATGCTTCTTTTGTTAACATTTTTTTTGAAAAACACCAATCTGAAATGTTTCAGTTACAGCTAATTCTGAATAAGTCTGTAGTATTATATGGTGTCTCAAACAGAAGAAATTAAATAAAATGATGGATGTAATTAAGAGGGAAATCATCAAAGATAAAATCTACAAAAAGATATGATGCCATTGAAGACAGAACAAGAAACTTCACCATTATTTAAGCCAATCTACATTTACAATGTTGTCTGGTGACAGAAAATCTGCAAAAGCTGAGCAAACCAAAACAGAGGAATTCATTTCTTTTTAGTCATTCTCTTCTGTATGTTGCTAGATATGAGGTGACAACCTTACAATGTAACTTGCTATATCGGAAAGTTTGACAGAAACAATAATCTCCCTCATACCATGACAATCTACTGGGTTCAAAGAAAGAACCAAACCTACAAAACCAGGAATGATTGGTTGTATAGAAAGGGGGGGGGTTGAGATGACACTACAAAGAAGAAACTCTTATCTCAAAATTTTGAACCACATCCTGAACAAACCTTGTAGTCAGTAAACAAAATGACTTCTTTCAAGACCAATGAGGCTTGGCATCCCTTCTTTCGTGAAGATTGACACTTACGATATGTCCGTTTCAACGGCACAGGGTGGTCTTCCTGTATACAATTAAAATAAATGCAATGAGCATACGCATTTTAGAAATCATACTTAGAGATCATTGATCGTCACGGTTCAATTTTCAAAATTTAGTGGGCCTGACGTTTCGATCCAAGAGGACCTTTCTCAAAGGCTTTCTCTGCCTTTGAGTAAGGTCCTGCTAGGATCAAAACGTCAGGCCCACTAAATTTTGAGATTTACATATTGGTATTTTTAGTCAGTAAGCAGTTTGCAACATTCTTGAATATCACTCGCGGTTCAATTCTGTAAGTTCTGTTTCAAAGATCACATGATAAAGGAATTTTTCCACTTAGCTGCAAAGCTGCTTATGTTGTTACTTTACATAGGTCTAAAATTAAGAAAAATGTAGCCAATTACTGACCAGTGTCCTTGTTAACACTTGTTTCCAAAGTGTTTTTAGAGAATTTTATGTGCTCAGCTTGTGGAGCCTGTTATCCAGCCTGTCTATCCCTGACCAACAGCATGGATTTGTAGCTGGTAGGGATGGCACCATCAATCTTATTTGAGGAAGCTTGTTCGGCTTAATTCCATGTACCAGTATTTACTCAAATTAATGATTATAGAATTATTTATTTACCTACATGTAATTTCTATTTCTTCCATGCATGTTTTGTCTGTAAGTTAGTTTTGTTTTTTATGCTACCTGTAACTAGCGGATCTCCGCTGTTTGATACCTGAATAAATAAATAATTGAATCATAAAGTACATAAAAATGGAATTTTATCCAGGTTAAACCTGTTGTGTCTATGCCACTGCCCAGGCCCCTACAAGAGGATTTTTTTTTCTTTTCACTTGGGGGGGGGGGTGGTCAACCCACCTTGAAATGCACCAGCCCACTGACCATTTACAGACAATTCCTTACTGGCTATGGCTAAAAGAATTCATAGGGAGAGGGTTCATTCCCACACCCCAACGAACCCACCTACTAACCACTTGTTTGAACAGTATTGCTGCCTGACACTAAACAGTATCAGCCAAAATAGTAAGTTGCAGTTTTAAGAATTTCAATTAAACTTATTTTTTATGGGGTCTAGTAATTATTCTTCAAACCCAAACCTCACAAAAATGAAATCCTTTGTTATAATACTGGAAACCACTCACCATCATACGTTCCTCATCCTTTGCCTGCTCTTTGAGCTTTCGAGCCACATGCCGGTCTCTGCCATACATGCACTCATAGGTATCGGTTCTGACAATTAAGAAGGGATGTTCATTTTCCTTCACAACACCACTCTTATCCACAAAATGGATGCTCCTTGGGGAGATGTCTTCTTTACCTGTATAAAAAATACAAATTTACCAAAATAAATTGATTCCAAATTTAGCCTGAGCATGAAATTATTACAATTGTGTCTGGTTCTAGTGGTTACCATGGAATCAATTAAAATACAATAGCATGCAGTAACTGTTAATTGTGAATCTGACCCTAGCTTAATCTGCAGCATTTTGTATACACCTGTATACCGTATTTGAGAACAATCAGGTTAAATTTGACTTAGTTTAATCTCAAATTTTAGTGGGCCAGACATTTCGATCGTAGCAGGACCTTTCTCAAAGGCATTTTGGTATTTTTTAGTCAGTAAGCAGTTTGCAACATTCTTGCATATGACTTAGTTTAAATTAGATCATGTAAATAAACTATTTTTTTTTTTTAATAAATGGTCAATAATATTGTTGATTTTCGGATAGGGGGCACACCCAATATGAATATTACTAGTTATATTAATACTACTTTACTAGATCTATCATCTAGTCTTCGGCCATGCCTGAAATAGGCCTCCTGAGCTATGGCTAAAGCTATTGCCTTTGCATCTCCTTGTATTTCCAATAGGGGAAGACCTAGACAAAGCTGTAGAGTAGAGTCAGTCTAGACACCCATTTCGACCACATCCTAATAAGTCTATTTTAGTATTTTAGTAATGGTATTTAACTAGTATAGGGATGATACTAGTACTAGTACTGCTACTGAGTAGTACTAGTAGTACTAGTACTGAGTAGTGGTAGTACTAGTACTAGTAGTATTAGCAGTACTGTAGTACTACTACTTTACTAGTCAGTAGTAGTAGTAGTAGCAGTACTGTAGTACTACAGTACTACTACTATAACTAGTACTTTTTAGTAGTACTAGTACAGTAGTAGTACTAGTAGTAGCAGTACTGTAGTACTACTATAGTAGTAGTAGCAGTACTGTAGTACTGCTACTACTAGTACTAGTACTACTACAGTACTAGCTACTAGTAGTAGTAGTACTACTACTACTAATTAGGAGTAGTACTAAATAGTATTAGTACTACTACTAGTAGTAGTATGCACAGAAAAAGTCATAAATATGAACTAATAAACTACACAGATATAGAAATTCTCAGCACTAGACATCTAAAAATAATCAAAGAAAGTATGCAATAAAAACCATTCATCTACATAAACAGGACTGAAAATATGAAGGAACTTTGAGTTTGAAAGAAAGTCTTAAAAAGTTACAAATACAGAAGTCTAAATCTAAATAATTTCATTGCAAAGATACTTGAAACTGATAAATCCAAAAGAACGATTCTTGAAACTGATAAATCCAAAAGAACAATTCTTGAAACTGACAAGATAATTCCAAAGGCACCCCATAATTACCGGCATAAGTGAATTATTAATTAAAACTGAATTATCATGCAGCATAGCCACTGAGGATTACGGTATATATATGTTTAGCCTAGGGGTCGGGGTGCGCTCCACAAGGTTACCTGCATATGTTCGAAATATGTTGTAGCTAATTCCTGACTTCTGTTCAAAATTCTTCTTGACTGTCACCGCTTCGTCCCTGGAGGACACGAAGACTGGCAAGATCTCGGAGGCAGGGGACTCCATTACGAAATACCCATGAGGGGGAGAGTAACTTCTCACACTAAAAGTAAAAAGACGGGAAAAGCCGGCGCTTCCACGGGTTCTTCCACTTCCAGCCAATCCACGGGTTCTTACACTTTCAGCCAATCAAAATGTACGCGCATTGTTACCTGTCAGGGGTGGTCCGTACGGCGAGTGTGCGGAGACCGGATACTACGGACGCGGACAGTATTGCAGTGACGTCATACCTGATGTATATTCATCATCGGCAGGGGAACGCACCAACATATGCTACCTTTGTTTACCACTGTCGCCATTTATACAGAGCGCCCTCAAGAGTTCCAAGGTTGTTTCGTCTCGTTCACTAGCCAACCGAGATATCTTCCGTAAACATTTTTCATTTTTTTGGTTTACTTTTTGAGGTGTCGACAAAAATGTTGCAAAGATCGAAATGACCGCGGTGGAAATTGACCCTCTGGCCTTGGAAGTGGCCAGCGAACTGAACTATGACCCGAGGAGCAAAACTGGGACGTGGGAACACGAGGACTTAGCCCAGGTAGTTGAAGCCAAAGTACCGCCTACCTGTTTATTTAAGTAAATAAAATAAATTTATTTATATCGTGGCAACCCCGTTTTCGACGCTACAGTACACGTTTACGACGCTTAGCCTTCTAACTCACATCGCACTGTGAAAACAACTCCGTATAACGATCTCAGACTTCGTATCTTACAGTTGGTTTCCTGCTCTTGTCCGCCACCGAAAATGTGGAAATTTGAGGCTTTTCCAGTAGGCCAAACTCGTGTTATTCAAAAAGTTGCTCTTTTGGGGTCTATTTTCCTAGGTACAAAATTGGCAGTTGCTTCGAAGCTCCAGTTTTCTTTATTGTTGGTCCATAAAAAAATCTGAGTGTACCATAACAAACCCCAACATCCGTAGAAAAAAATATATCACGCAACTTGAGGCAGTCCGTTCAGGGTAAAAACTATTGAGCCTCCTATAGGGCGTCTCGCTTATATATTTTTTTAATTTTTTTTTTAATTATTATTTAAAGACAAAAAGTAACATGGCCCAATAGACTTTTTTTTTAAATGAAAAAAAATAAAAGGGCAGCTAGAGAAATTACCAAGAAGGAGAAAATGTGTCTCTGGAGTGACATTGGGAAAGGTCATAACTGAAGAAGCAGCGAGAAAGAGGATTGTGGAGTTTTTTTTAAACGTCACAAAAGAAGACATCAACCAGACCAATAAGTTTTAAGCATAAATTATGAATGATTTGAGGAAAGTGTTAGAAGCAGTGTGGAAAAACAAGAACAAAGATGAACACAAAAAAACATACAGGGAAGAATTTTACAGTGCCACACAGCATTTTGAGTTATTTTAAGAATTTATTTTGCGTTTGGCTGCACTGGGACACCTTACTAAACACCACTGACGAAAATAGGTGACGATGCTTACTGCGCGGTGCGCCGCGGACGTCAACAAAACCGGGTAATCTTACGGAAGTGACAGGCTTGATCAACCTTCTCTATGATTATTCTAATAGTCTGTGGTGTGGAGAAAGTGACTGGGACCTCTTTTAGTGTGAAACTTTCGTCCACATTGTTCAGTTTGAAGAAAAGTCCTTATATCGTCGAAAACCGGTTATTGGAGGATACAATTATTTATAAATAATAGTACTTGTCAAGAAAAACATTAAAAATGGTTTCATCCCCCCCGCCCATAGAAAAATATATAATAAAGTATATTACAAGTTCTGCAAACTACTTACTGACTTAAATGACCAAATATATTCAAAATTTAAATAGACATCGAGGTCCTGACATTTATCTGATCTGCGCAGGATTTTATTCAAATAAACCAATTTTGACAAATGAAGAAAAACAACTTTTACGACCGGGATTTGAACTCGAGACCTGTGGTTTGTGTACCAGTGCTCTTACCATCTTAGTCCGAGTAACATGGACCCGACAAGTCACCCTTTTTTTATCGAATTTTGAAATTTTGAGGTCCCGGTGACAGTCACCCGTCCCTCAAAATTTCAAAATTCGATAAAAAAAGGGTGACTTGTCGGGTCCAAGTTACTCGAACTATTATACCATCTGAGCTATCCAGCACTTAGAATGGCGACCTGCCCAAATACTAGTCAACTAGACTTTGTCAGGCTGGGGTCGCCAGTCAGAAGCAATTCAACCACTCAGTCATAGTTGTAATTTACCGCAAAGACTTTCTTCTGATTCCACTGCAATGGATTGTCTTCTTATGATCGCATAACCTGCCCTCATAGGTGAGGTACAAAGTCCTGAGGGGTCACAAAGAGGGCATCAATTCCTGCCAGTTCTGTGTGGATGACACTCGCATCCTGACCTCCTCCGATGACAAGACGTGCTCACTCTGGGTATGTACACTGTAGGCACTTTGATAATACTTAATAGCCATGATCGTGACCCTTCTCTACCCCTTCTCTTTGAAGTCTATGACCATTGGATAAATTCAGTTTGTCATTCGTACCCCATCCCACTCGATCCCATCATATCTCATCCCATCCCATACAATCCAACCCCACCCCATCCCATCTCATCCATCCCACCCACCCCAGCCCAGCCCATCCCATTCCATCCCAGCCCATCCCATCCCATCCCATCCCGCTCCATCCCACCCCATCCCAACCCATCCCATTCCATCCCATCCCATCCTATCCCATCCCAACCCATCCCATTCCATCCCATCCCATCCCACCCCATCCCTTCCCATCCCACCCCATCCCATACCACCCCACCCCATCCCATCTCACCCCATCCCATCTCACCCCATCCCATCCCATCCCACCCCACCCCATCCCATCGCACCCCATCCCATCTCACCCCATCCCATCCCACCCCATCCCATCCCACCCCACCCCATCCCATCCCACCCCATCCCATCCCACCCCACCCCACCCCATCCCATCTCACCCCATCCCATCCCATCCCACCCCATCCCACCCCATCCCACCCCACCCCATCCCATCTCACCCCATCCCATAGGATGCACCCTCTGCTGCATCTCACAGATCCCATCCGAGGTAACGTCGAACAGACGTCTGTGATTCACTCCCAAGTCGCCCCCCTCCAATCTCTCCGCAGAATGTCCTGACGGGAGACCGTGAGCACAAGTACGAGGGACATCCCTCCTGCATCAGCCAGTGCCACATGAGTCCTGACAACACCAAGTTTGTCTCGTCCTGCTGGGACAAGAGAATCCGGGTATGGGATGTGGAGACGAGCAAAGTTCTGGTGAGTTTTGCCGTGGGGCAAGTCGGACCAAACCACTTTGCCTCTGCCGCCCAAAACCCAGATTCAATCTGGAAATGCTATTGCACATTGCGTCGGCGTTATTGCCAAGAGTAGTTCAGTAGTGCTGCCAACTACAGAAGTGATTGCCTGCTGCAAAAAAATCAGGCAGTTTGGGCAGGTAGGGATTTGAGCCTGCAACTCGGGCAGAATCCAAATCCCGCCCGAGCTGCCTGAATTATGGTTCAGCAGGCAATCGGGCAAAGCACTGAGCGCACAGTGCTTGCTACGTCGAATAGGGCAAACCCTCAAAAAATCGTACTCTATCTAGCATGGAGAAATTATCCAGACATAATACAGACATGTCAATGAGATTTGTCAATCTATTTTTTTTATTTCTCGTGTTCTGCAGTGGACTGGTCTGCAGGGAGGCATTGGAACGTGCTGCCAGTTTTCCCACGATGGCAAATACGTGGCCTCTGGCACGGACTTAGATAATGGCCTGTACATCTGGGATGCAGTCAACGGAACAAACATCCAAGCCGTGAAAAGTAAACTTACATCCAACACATTTTTTAACAAATTAAAGAAAAAATAGTATAAATATGCGAAAATGTTGCAAACTGCTTACTGACTGAAATGACCAAAAAGTGGAAAATCAAAAATTAGGACGTATTGATCCTAGCAGGACCTTTCTCAAAGGCAGAATGCAGGACTTCTACCCAATTTCTGAAATTGAAAAAAAAAAAAAAAAATGTTTTCAATCCAGGACGTTGGAGAAAGGTCCTGCTGGGATTGGAGCCCCGGGGCCTGTTTTCACGAAACCATGAGATGCATAGTAAGTTGAAATGGGCCCTATGGGTTTTGTGCATCGCCCATCGTCTTGCAATTGATCGTGAGTCTACGATGGATTTGACAAAATCAACCACAGGGCTTCTAGGTTCTCTCAAACAGACCTCCTCAAAGTCCCTGTGCTTGTCTTGCAGATCACCACAAGAGCAGCATCACCAGCTGCAAGTTTTCCCCGGATGATTCCCGGGTCTGCACCACCTCCATGGACATGAGCACCAAGATGTGGGACGTGGCCTCCAAGAACGTCACCATTAAACTCGGGTAAGTAGAGCCATGACTGCACCCCAAGAACATCTTCCTCTCCACTGTCAAACGAAGGAAATTATCCCGGTACGGCAATGTCACTCTGTACAACAGCCTCTGCAAGACCATCATGCAAGGAACAGTCGAGGGTGGGCGCAGGCGTGGTCGTCAACGCAAATCCTGGTGAGACGATGTGAAGACCTGGACTGACCTGACTATGCCTGAGCTCCTCACAGCAGTGATCGACAGACCCGCGTAATGAAAGATGTCAGCCTCATCTGCACTCAGATCCCCCGACAACTACCCAGTCGAAGGAACGAATGAAAAATTAAGTAATGGAGCTCAACACAAGGATTCCCCTGGAATTTGTAGGTGGCAGAAACCGATAATTTGACGATTTTAGGCTATGTGTTAATTAGTAAATGATAGATGTATTTACTATTTAATAAGGGGGGCACTGGTTGTTGACCAGTTAAAACCTTTGCCTGCAGTTCAGAAGATCGCTGGTTCGAATCCCACTCGGGGCAGAAGCTGGGAAACTCTCTGTCTACCCAGCAGCGAATGGGCGCCTGGCTCTCTTAAGGAGCTGGAGAAGGTTGAAAGGCGGCGAGGAAAGAATTTGGCCACCCTACCTCATCATGGCGTGGCCTTGTCGATGTGCCTTTCTAATAATTATGGCACATCCCCTTCACTGTAATGATAGTATGGGACATCCTTTACCTTTTATGTAATAAGGCCAAACAAATAGTTTACATGGCATTTCAATATAGGGTAGGTATGTCGTAATTTTGTTTTCCATTTTTTTTTGTGTACAATCATATGGAGGCATCTGCATGTGGTCAAGCCTTAATACGATGAAATTACACATTATTTTTTTTTTTCATTATTTCCTGATGAAAAAATTAGGGTCGCAGGCTAGAAATAGGGTCGGTCGGGTAACCGGAAGCAGAACTATTTTTTTTTTTAGGCCTAAGGAATCTTCTTCTCTGTCTTGCGTGTGAGACTGCTGGTGTTGCTGCTGTCTCTAGTTGTTGTCATTCGCCTGAGGGATCAGTTACCAGGACTCACCACGAGGAGGTCGACAACTTAAGCCCCATACTAAGGAATAATTGACAGGCATGACTTTCCAGTGTGGAGCACTGCACAACTCCTGCTTTCTAGTGCAGACGTCTGAACTACTGGACCACAAAGCCAGTTGAGGTCATAATATTGATGATGCAGAGTGGTACCTGCCACTATATAGATTCAAAACCACCACACAACCTCTATTTCATTCTCCTGTTGGCGGCCAGAGCATACTGGTCGGAACGTCGAGTTATCACTCAGGTTCTTTTCAGAATTTCAGAACCACACCTCTTCTGAGACCTTATACATGGTGACACCGCAAACCCTCCTATAGAGTTATCTCTCAGGTTCTTTTCAGAACCATACGTCTTCTTTAAGATACCTTATACATGGTGTCACCGCAAACCCTCCTACAGAGTTACCACTCAGGTTCTTTTCAGAACCATACCTCTTCTTTAAGACACCTTATACATGGTGTCACCGCAAACCCTCCTATAGAGTTACCACTCAGGTTCTTTTCAGAACCATACCTCTTCTTTAAGAGACCTTATACATGGTGTCACCACAAACCTTCCTATAGAGTTACCACTCAGCCTCTTTTCAGAACCATACCTCTTCTTTAAGAGACCTTAAACATGGTGTCACCACAAACCCTCCTATAGAGTTATCACTCAGGTTCTTTTCAGAACCACACCTCTTCTTTAACTTTAAGAGACCTTATACAATGGTGTCACCGCAAATCTTATATTGTTTCATCCACCATGCACAGCCTTAAGTCTTATTCATTTCTTTATTTTCACCCCTCAGTGGTCACATCAACATCATCTCTTGCTGCTGTTTCAACAAAGACGAGCGTCGCCTCTGCACGGGCTCCTGGGACAAAGCGCTGCAGGTCTGGGACGTGTCCACCGGCATGTACCGCACTGAGGGGCCCGTGACCTTCAGCAAAGGTCACGAGGGGAGCATCAGCTCCTGCCGTTTCAGCGAGGACGGTGAGCCGGGGGTTGGTTGTGGGCGGCAGGTCCCATGCAATAACATGCGGGGAGTCTGGGAAGTAGACTTGCAAATGGCTTTGTGGAACTACACTACAGTCTGTTCACTTTAAGTTGAGCTCAACCTTGGCCTCATTCAATGCTATGGCATGCCCCCTTCCTCCTGTCCACCCACAGCTGGCCTATCCAAGTTGAGCTCAACCTAGGCCTCATTCAATGCTATGGCATGCCCCCTTCCTCCGGTCCACCCACAGCTGGCCTATCCAATTTGAGCTCAACCTAGGCCTCATTCAATGCTATGGCATGCCCCCCTTCCTCCAGTCCACCCACAGCTGGCCTATCCAATTTGAGCTCAACCTCAGCCTCATTCAATGCTATGGCATGCCCCCCTTCCTCCGGTCCATCCACAGCTGGCCTATCGGGAGTCATAATTCATTGTCAAAGAATGGTGCAAATTTCACGCGGCCACATGAACAAAAGTTCACAGTCCTGACTTTCTGCTTAAGAAGCTCCACCCCCCCCCTTCAGTAACAGTTTTCCATTTGATGCAATGCCTTCCATAAAAAGGCCTTGAAACGAGACTAGGCCACTGATCGTTCCCGTGCAATAGGTTGCCAACCCAGGAGTCCATTCTGGACGACCCTTTCCACAGCCTTGAGAGGGAGACTAGCCCCTAGTGACTCTCCCTCTTGTGTCTCTATGTGCAGGTAGCATGCTGGTGTCTGGCTCCTTTGACCAGACAGTGGTGGTGTGGGACGCTGAGAACTGTGGGCCCAAGTTGACACTCAAGGTATGCCTGTTAGCATGGTTCTGCCCTTAGCATAAACTTACCACAGACTGACGATATGCTAACCTTAGAC
This sequence comes from Luidia sarsii, assembly GCA_949987565.1. Taxonomy (NCBI): domain Eukaryota; kingdom Metazoa; phylum Echinodermata; class Asteroidea; order Paxillosida; family Luidiidae; genus Luidia; species Luidia sarsii. Next base: position 12,528,407 of record OX465110.1, read on the forward strand.
AGACCATAGGCTAACCATAGACTATTGAATCGTAGACTAGTCCTAGACAAAGACTAAACATAGAATAATCATAGACTAATCATAGACTAAGACTAAACAGACTAATCATAGACAAAGACTAAACATAGACTATTAAATCATAGACTATTAAGCATAAACCAACCATAGACTATTTAACCATACACCAACCATAGACTATTTAACCATACACCAACCATAGACAATTTAACCAAATGTAGACTAACCATAGACTATTTAACAATAAACCATTTAATCTATTTAATCATAGACTAGATATACATAGACATAGATTATTTAACCTTAGACTAAATTAACCACATTTAACTAACCACAGAGCAACCAAAGACTAAGATTACTATAACCATAAACTAACCATAGCATGGTTTTATTTTGTGGTGAAGGGCCACACTGACTGGGTCACAGACGTGGACTTCTCCAAGGATATGAAGTGGATTTTGTCCAGCTCCCGAGACCACACCATTCGTCTGTGGAACATCGAGAACAGTGACAGCATTCCAGTGGTCCTGGAGAACAAGAAGAACATGGGACTCAAGATAGTCAAGGTGAATCTTCAACCCGGTGCCTGAGCCAGAGCCTGAGCCAGAGCCTGAGCCTGAGCCAGACCTACAGTCATGGCCTGAGCCAGGGCCAGAGCCTGAGCCAGAGCCTGAGCCAGAGCCTGAGCCAGAGCCAGGGCCTGAGCCAGGCCTGAGCCAGGGCCTGAGCCAGGGCCTGAGCCAGGGCCAGAGACTGAGCCTGAGCCTGTGCCTGAGCCTGAGCCTGAGCCAGACCTACAGCCAGGGCCTGAGCCAAGGCCAGATCCAGAGCCTGAGCCTGAGCCTGAGCCAGAGCCTGAGTCTGAGCCTGAGTCTGAACCAGGGCCTGAGCCTGAGTCAGAGCCTGAGCCAGAATCTTAGTCAGAGCCTGAGCCAGATTCTGAACCAGACCCTGAGCAGCGGTTTAAAAAAAAAAGCCTATAGTGTTCTGTGTGCCCATTCCTTCCATACAAGATGGCAGCCCTTAGTGCACATTTGTTTGTCCTTTTACCATACAGTGCAATGAGTGTGGCAAACCCTTCTCCATCTCGCAACTGGACGACCCCCAGGAGCTCCAGATGTGTGTCTTCTGCCGCCTGCAGTCCAGCCGTCCCATCCCAAATGTGGCCATCGAAGAGGACCTCACCATGCCTGAGTTCTGATCGTCGGCCAGGCCGTCTGAATCTGTCTGATCCTAGACACACTTTCCCTTCTTTCCCTTCTTTTTGGTCACAAAAGATCTGTAAAGGAGAGAGAGAGAGAGAGAGAGAGAGGGGGAGGGGAGGGAGAGAA
>OX465110.1:12529955-12614955 GCA_949987565.1 Luidia sarsii
CGTATCTCTAATGTTTGTCATTTTGTCATTCAATGTATCTCTAATGTTTGTCATTTTGTCATTCAATGTATCTCTAATGTTTGTCATTTTGTCATTCAATGTATCTCTAATGTTTGTCATTTTGTCATTCAACGTATCTCTAATGTTTGTCATTTTGTCATTCAATGTATCTCTAATGTTTGTCATTTTGTCATTCAATGTATCTCTAATATTTGTCATTTTGTCATTCAATGTATCTCTAATGTTTGTCATTTTGTCATTCAATGAATCTCTAATGTTTGTCATGTTGTCATTAAATGTATCTTAATGTTTGTCATTTTGTCATTCAATGTATCTCTAATGTTTGTCATTTTGTCTTTCAATGTATCTCTAATGTTTGTCATTTTGTCATTCAATGTATCTCTAATATTTGTCATTTTGTCATTCAACGTATCTCTAATGTTTGTCATTTTGTCATTCAACGTATCTCTAATGTTTGTCATTTTGTCATTCAATGTATCTCTAATGTTTGTCATTTTGTCATTCAATGTATCTCTAATATTTGTCATTTTGTCATTCAACGTATCTCTAATGTTTGTCATTTTGTCATTCAATGTATCTCTAATATTTCTCATTTTGTCATTCAACGCCCGTATCTCTAATGTTTGTCATTTTGTCATTCAACGTATCTCTAATGTTTGTCATTTTGTCATTCAACGTATCTCTAATGTTTGTCATTTTGTCATTCAATGTATCTCTAAGCCAAGGGAGATCTTCTTTGTTGGTGAGCGTCAAAACATACCCCAGTCCCAGCGAGATGTAACAGGTATTAATCTAGAGTCGAGGGCTAAATTAAACAAACAGGGAGTTCATATTTTCAAACTGCATTCATATTTTTTCAAGGACGTCGTAAAATGGAGCTACCTGTTGTTGATGACAAGTCAAAAGCAGTAGCAGCTTGTTCGGCATCGGAATTGATTGAAAATTTAGAGGGCCTGATGTTTCGATCCTAGCAAGACCTTTATCGTTGGTAGAGGCCGAACCTCTGAACACTTCTCAAAGGCGAATGACGTTTAGAATCTTTCTGCTTTTGAGAAAGGTACTGAGGTAGGATCAAAAGTACGTCGTACCTTTTAATTTTGCCTATTCAAGTCAGTAAGCAATTCAATGAGGGTTTGCCCTGTTCGACGGAATAATCACTGTGTGTTCAGGTGCTTTGCCAGATTGCCCGCGGGAAAAAACCAAACAGGAAGGGATTCGAACCCGCGACTCCTGTTTTCCTGCCGAGCTGGTCGAGGTCGTGTGGATTCGAAATAATACCGCGTAATGATGTTTGCGTCATGGATGATTTAATTCAATGAGGGTTTCAGCCCTACTCGATGCAATAAGCACTGTGTGCCCAGTGCTTTGCCCGATTGCCTGCTGAAAAGAAATACAGGCAACTCGGAGGACAAAAACATCACATTATATCTATAAGTCATTGAGCAGTTTGCAACATTTTGAGAATTACCACGCTTGTCTGAACCCACACACACACAATCTAACAGTTGTCAGTCACTTCACGCCCGATTTACCTTGAAAGGATTTCGATTTCTGGGGAGGTTTCTTGAATGACTTTTAAGAACCCTCAAGTTTTTTTTTGAGGAGTCAAAACGGATTAGCGGGCAATTCTACTGGGAGGACACGTCACTCACGACAATTTGGGCGCAAATCAGTTCCGGATAATCGGATGCGGACAACAGCAGCGGAGGCGGGACAGAAAAGAAACCGTCCCGATGCCTATATTCCCAGGACTTTCAACTCGGCGAGAAGAGAGACATTTCCAAACTCAAAAGGCTTCCCTTTCTACGCGGGAGGCTGGCAGTTGCACACTAGATGTCTGTGAAAGAGACGAGGTTTGCTTAGTTAAAGTCCCTTTCTCCGAGATCCTCGAGAAATCGATGCCGACTATAAGATTCGCTACATGCTCCCAGATATCATGCGCTGTTGTTGTTGTTGTTATGGTATAGTTGCTGTTTGGCGGGAACGAGTCGTGCAAATTCGTCTGTCGCCACCGCCCACTGAGCGATAGAGGGCGTGACTGTGGACTGAGGGATCAGATACTTGGTGAGATCATTGATCAGATAAGCTCATCCTTAAACTAAGGTGAGGATGAAATGCTGGATACGTGGAGTTTATAGACGGTATCCTTAAAAAGAAAACCTAGAGAGTCGGACGGTCTTCTTATTAGATCCCAGTTTCTTCAACGTGACTAAATGGTACGTTTCGAAACAGATCGAAAACTCATATAATTTATAGGCCTACTCATGCACTGGTTGCAATTGATTAATGGATTTATGAATGGATTTCACAAAGCCTTACGATGCAATACGGCTGAAGATGGATAGCCTTAGTAGCCAATCGTAAGTCGCGCTGGGCCGTGTCCATTACTTATGTGCATTGTCGTTCATACACCTGCGATTGGTTGTAAGTAATAACGATGAGTTTGATGAAGAAATCGACCATTGATGTCTCGTATTCACCAGTGGTGAACTGGAGGTTGGATTTTCTTCTAAAAAATCCTGAGATGACGTGTTTGATTTGTGTCGGAGAAGGGTGAGAGTTTCCAAAACTCCGCTCGCTCTAACAAGTGTTGCTAGGGGAGGGGGGTTGATTATCTCAGTAGACGAGCACAGGAAGAAAATGGCGGTGGAGTGGCGCATACTACACGGTGAAACTCCGTCAATTGGGGGTCATCGATCTGGACAGGTTTGAGAAGACAAAGAGCTGTCTTCGACTCAATTTGGGTGTTTTTTTCTTTTTGGGTGTTTCTAAGGACGGGGGGGGGTTGGGTATAGAACGTCCTGCGTGTCTGTTGCCCTGGGAGATCCCAGTTTCCCGCTGAGATGAGAGACAAGGAGACAGAGAGAGTATATAGAGGGGGAGAGAGAAGGAGAGAGAGAGAGAGAGAGAGAGGGAGAGAGAGAGAGAGAGAGAGAGAGAGAGAGAGAGAGAGAGAGAGAAATGAGAGATGGGAAGAGAGAGGGAGGGAGAGAAACAGAGAGCTAAAAAGGGAGCGAGAGAGGGGGAATGAAGAGATAGAGGGATAATGAGGGGGAGAGAGGGGGGAGGGAGGGAGAGAGGGAGAGAGAAAGTGAGAGAAAAGAGAGAGGATAGAGGGAAAAAGAGAGGTTGGGGAGAGAGAGTGGGGGAAAGAAGAGAGAGAGAGAGTGGGGAGAGAAAGAGTCGGAGGGATTGAGAGGGGGTAGAGAGAGACGGGGTCAGGTATAGAGAGAGAGAGAGAGAAACGGAGGGGAGAGAAAGAGAGAGAGAGAGGGGATAGGGACGACGAAGAGAGAGTGGGAGAGAGAGAGTGGAGGAAAAGTCGGGGAGAGTGAGATGGGGTAGGGGGAGAGACAGGGGACAGGGAGAGAGGGAGAGAGTGAGAAAGAGTGAGCGAGCGAGAGAGAGAAAGGGAAAGAGGGTGAGAGGGGATAGAAGGCAAGAGTAAAAGAGAGAGAGAGAGAGTAGGGAAGAGAGAGAATGGGGAAAGAGAGAGTCGCAGATCCTTCCTCCATGGAGACAGGGGACAGGGAGAGAGGGGAGAGAGAGAATAGCAGAGGGGGGGGAGGGAGGGGCGAGGTGGGAGAAAGCTGGAGCGAGGGGGTGGAACAGGAAGATAGGGAGGGGGAAGCTGGGATGTCCATTTTTAAACTATCCCATAATCCTCACCGCTCATAGACGGCTGCATGCTGGGAACCAAGGCCCAGATGGGCAAACGAGGAATGCGGGCCCATTGCACAATCGTCTAATGTCTTCTCGGTGTTTGGCAGAGGAAGGCCTAACAAAACACGAAGCGGAGAGACAGAGACTTGTCCCAGTCCTTTGTCTTAATATATCGCAACATGTCATCGCTTAGGGTCGTGATTTCGTCCACAGATGAAAATCCATCTGGGCAAACAGTGTTGTTCTGTTTGTTGAACGTGCACACGGTTTTATTGGATCGGAAATGTGGGTATAGTTTGTGATTATTTTGACCGACACAATTCACCAGCTTGGCTCTCTTAGTAACCAATGCCGTGACTGTATTTTCATCAACAAATTTTGTCATACTGTTTGATGAATTTTACCAAGACATCGTTGCCGTTCAAAGACACTCATTTTGTCCCCCTACCATATAGGCCTAGTTGCCAGCCTACCGTATCTTAAAGGAAATTAGGAATACTTCTGCTAAAAAAGAGGAATCACAGAGCAAACTACATAGGAATACATGTGTATTTCCAAGCCAAAAATCGGGATCTGTTGTCAAGAGCTTGTAAAATGTGGTAAACGTTTACCCCCAAAAGAGGAACGATTCACCGAAACATGCCAAAATAGGAACGGTTGGCAGCTATGCCCTACCCAAATCGTCAAGGAATCTAGTATTGAAGTACATTTTCTACAAATATCTCTAGCAAACTCATCAGATAAGGTTTGGCCCGAGGGATGTTCAATTTGTTTAAAATGTCCCATTAAAATGTTTCATTAATTTGTTTGACTTGAATTGAAAAAGCTGCATTTATTATTCAGAAATCAGGATTTAAAAAAAAAGGTTCCCAGTGAGTTTTTTCTTCATTTGTGTGATCCCTGAGCTGCAGTGGGCCTGTGGCCAGGTTTAGAACCATTGGTTGTTTGCATCTGAATGCAGGCGGTGGTGTGATCCCTGGAGATATACAGCAGTTAATGGTTGAATTGCTGCTGACTGGCGCCCCCACCCCGGCAAAGACTTGTTGACTATATATTAGGGAAGGCCACCATCTAAGGGCTGGATAGCTCAGATTGGAAAAGACCTGGTACGCAAAACCAGAGGTCTCGGGTTCAGGTTCCGGTCCAGTCAACATTTTCTTTTCCATTTTTTCGATTTGAATAAAACAAATCATTTGAAAGATCATGCAGAGGGCCTGACATCTCGATTCTAGCAGCTAGACCTTTCTCCAATGCAGAATAGGAAGCACCGATAAACATGGGAAGGGGAGAGGTAATGTGATACGGAAGACAGAAAAAGGTGTCTATCTCTGGAATTGGTAGAGATGAAACCAAAAAGTTGTGGTTCGTTCGTTCGTATACACGGGACTTAAGCAAGTCTGCGGTTTGGGCTCAGACGGGCCACTTGGGAGTGATGAGCGGTCGGCTGGCTACTGACACCCAACGCCGAGGGCCGGCGACTCGAGCCACCAGACTGGTCAGTGACCGGTCGGACGTCCGGCCCAAGGTGACCCAGTGGCCAGACGTGTCACTCAGCCACGGACCGATGGCTGTCAATCTCGGTATGGGCAATGAAACAAGGACACCGTTAGACCATGGTTCAGACCATGGAGGACTTAAGAAGAGTCCTCCCTGGTTGGACCATGGAGGTAGAGGAGAGGGCGAGGGATGGATGGAGCTAAATTTGTCAACATGAGGTCATCCTTATATACAAATAAAGCTCGAACATCTTAGAGGGCTTGACGACTCGATCTCATATCGTAGCAGGACCTTTCTCAAATAAAGCTTGTCCGGCAGTACGATTATCTTAATTTTACCCTATAACTTCGTCTGGACCGATCCGAATACCACGATGGTCCTCGCTTTCAGAAGTATACGCCTATTGGCGTAAATCATTTGATACACAAACTCTGAAGAATTTGCTGGTTCCGATTAAACACTTGGTAGATGGTAATGAATTGCATCAAACCTGCTGTCCATGTCTTCATTTTCTTGATTGATTTTGCAAAAAAAAAATTACAGCCGCGTTATGAATGTGAAAAACTATAGGCTGCGCTGTGGATGGCCTATAGATGAGCCAACTGCGGACTGTGGGATCGATAAGGCTGTTAATGGTTAGGCCATAATTGCTTCTGACAAGCGCTCCCACCTTCACAAAGACAGTTGGCTATTTGGCAAGGCTCCTTACAGTTCAGGGCTGGAGAGCTCAGGATGAAAAGAGCACTGGCACATTTAAACCAGGGGCACAGATTCAAATCCTAGCCGTGCAGTCATGCTACGTATTTCCATTGCTCTTTTATAAATAAAATATTAGCCAGGAATGACAAATCGAAACGGACTGAGTTTAACCACCGAGGTGGAGTTACCTTCATGGTTTAACCTAAGCACGTGTGGTGTCGTGAAACAAAATGTTGCATTAGCTTAATATTATGTACAACTCTATCTCAACTCTTTATCACCTTTATGACACCTTTGTGGCAATAAGTAAAACCACATATTATTGTGTGGTTTTACTTACTGTCAGTGGACATTTTTGTCATTAATTTGAACAGCTATCCATCTGTGTCCTAGTTAGCTGGAGCTCTTTGGTACCATCATAAACCGTTTGAAAGTGTCTACCCTTGGTTTGAATGATAGCTTCTTCTTTTTACTATGGACAATCAAGCGTCTTATCTTATCTCACGGCGTTGCCATTAAGTGCGTAAGGTAAATTGTTTGCACGTGAAATACCTTGGGAAACCTGTACCGTCTAGACAATCCGGTAATGCAATTTTGAATGGATGGAGGAAGTGAGGGAGTGGGAGGGGGAGTGGGAGGGTGGGGAGGGGAGAGGAGGGGAGGGGGGGGGTGCTCGCACGCTAATCCAAGAGCCAATCAGAATTAAGTGGCGAAAGTTCTCCGGAGGGGGTAAGCCCCATCGATTGACTCGTCACCTGTCAAAGCCGACTCCTATTTTTTTTTTTATTGTGGGGCGGACGGAGAGTTGGACAATACGGGCTGCCTCTCTCTTTCTCTTTATCTCTCTCTCTTCTCTCTCTCTTTCTGGCCGGGACTGGCCTGTGTCCTCGGCACAGCATGAGGCAAGAGTCGACGGTCCAAAGCCCAGAGTAGCGGGAGAGGGAGAGAAGAAGAAGAAGAAGAAGAAGAAGAAGAAGAAGAAGAAGAGAGAGAGAGAGAGAGAGGAATGAGTGTGAGACGAGAGTGCGGACCATACCCCCTGTTGGCATTCTGGATGCGGTGAAGTGAAGCGGAGACAAAGTAAGCGGGGGACCGCTTCCCCCTCTACTCTCTCTCTCTCCCCAAAACCGCCCACTATACCCCCGTCTCTCCGTGCACCCTGCTGTCTCTCTTGGTCCCTCCCCCTTCTCCGACACGACGAGGCCGCCCGATGTGTCCGTCACCACCGTCCCCGACGAGCACGGCGGCAGAGTTCGAGCGCTCGGGCCGCCGCAGATGGCCGGGTGCCGACTTGCCGGCAGGATGGTGACCGCTCGGAGCTCCGCAGTCCCGCCGCCGCCGCCCGGGCGAGGGCGCCGCCGCGAGGGCCCGGTGCCGGACCCGTGTTACCCGCTCCTCCTCCTCCTCCTCCTCCTCCTCGCCGCCTTCCCCGGAGCAACCTCGGCCTACAACACCAGTGAGTATACACCTAGTGTCTATATGAGTCTCCTTCTTCCCTCTCTCCCTCCCTTCCTCGTCATTCTTCGCCTCTTGACAGCCCGTCTCCGCGGCGGTGCATCGCGGATGTTGCCCCCGTCGCTTTGTGCCCAACAAAGCCCCCTCCGCGTCCCGTGGACCCCTCATTAGTGGGGACTTAGCACGACTGGTCACATTTTCGGGTCTCTCCGCTGATCCGTCTAAATTGGAGTTGGCATCGGGTACTTCAAGGGGGCGGTCGGGGCTGAGTGGTGGCGGTGGTGTACACGAGGGGTTGTTGAACCTATGGTCGAACTGGTTCAACCATGGAGGTCCCTCCTTCCTCCGTGGTTGAACCATGGAGCTGTTTTATAGCTCCATGGTTCGACCGTGGAGGAAGTAAACAGTCGCTCTTCATGCATGCTTTCACTGCCCCAGCCCATGTCGGTCCATGCATGGTCCGTCCGAAGTTTGGTTGAAAAGCAGAAAGTGAGACAAAACAGTATAACAAACTGCCCACTGACGCACATGACTAAAAATTCCAAATCTCGAGGGTCCGACGCTCCGATATGGCAGGACCTTAAGTCGATATGGCGCCGCCAAAGTGAAAGGTGAAGCTGTGGATTTTTATTTTTCTCCAACGTGCTACATAACAGTTAGGCAGCTAGTTGGATTCCAGCAGTCTACGGACGACGGGCGGGGTAAACACACTACCTCAACGTTGAGTTACCGGCTCCTTTCCGAGCAATACTCCTCATAACATGAAGAGATGATGTACATGGTGGCATCCAAAACCTCATAATTGGCATTTCCAAAACAAAGGAAAAACTCACTGGGAACGGTTTGGACTAGATTGGACCGGGACGTGAACCAGAGACCTCTGGTTTTGCGTTTCAGCGCTCTTACTATCTAAGCTATAATATCTAGCCCTTAGATGGCGGTCCTTGCAAATAGTAGAATAGTCTGTGGGTTTGTTGTTGCGTACATCATAGTATTCGTAATATTGTATCGCACGGTGGCAGCAATTCGCTTATAGGCCTATCTATCAGGGAGTTATCTGTTTTGTTCTTTAAATACTTTTAATATGAAAACCGAATGAGGTCTCAATTGGACAAGGCGTTGCATCATCAGAATCAACTTTTGTTTCAGTTGAGAACAAGTGTCTGGTAGACTTACTATTACTAACAAGGAATTGTTAAACGAGGCCAGGTATTGCCAGGGTTGTCAGAATTCTGAGTTAATACAAACGAACTGTTGCAAACGTTTCGATCCTAGCACTTAGCAGGACCTTTCTCAAAGGCACACTCTGCCTTTGAGAAAGGTCCTGCTAGGATCGAAACGCCAGGCCCTCTAACTTTTAAGAATTCTGAGTTGTTGAATTCTCAACAGACTTCAAACAGACTCCCTTTTCACTTGAAAGACAGTACATTTGCAGTAGGCCTAAGGGAAAGGGAAACGGGTGAGCTTATTCATTCCTCAAGTCTGCCGTTCAAACAGATGCTTCCCAATATGCCCACCAAAGCTTTCTATAGCAATGCTATGAGCGTGTAGTACGTGTACATGGTTTTGGTCGAGCTGAGCGATGACGTTCAAAAAAAGAGTCTTCACGAGTTGCGCTGGATCCCCCAAACGGAGCCGGTTTGGACCGTGAAGATATGGAGGCAAATTCTCAGTTCTCAACCAAACTGTCTCGATGCGCAGTCTTAAGGTGGAGAAGTAGCGAGCATAAAGATGCTGACGGACATGGAGGTAAAAGACGAAGCGCAGCGTTGGTCAGACAGATGAGTATAGTGTAAACACAAAAGTTACACAGTATTTAACAAGCATCTTGAACCAATTCATCAATGATAACCAATGTTTCATCAGGCATCGGGCAAAGCACTGAGCACTCGGTGTCTATCACGTCGTGCAGGCCAAACCCTCATTGAATTACATTCTCCTCGACGCAAACATCATCCTATAATGTCTATCGTTGGTCAGAACTTGTCACTAGTAAATTAAAGGCGAGCTGTTGGATCGTTTTGGTCCAAATCAATCACAAACAACACATTGTTTCTGCTAAAACCTGACCAAACGATTCGGGGGCAACACTTCCTCCCCCCCAACAACAAAAATCCAAACGGTTGCACAGCGTGTGTGCACGGGCCGTTATGTTGACACATCTTGACTTTGTCCTTAATCCCCAAGTGTCGAAACCAATCAGTATCGATCCTGGTTATGCGGGGGGTCATCTCTAGAATGGGAGAAGTACCGGCGTTAATCAGGGGAGTGTACGAAGCACGTATAACCATAGAACGGTATAACCACGGGGCTCTATGGTATAGTATAACCAAGGAGGTATTAGGCGAGCCTAATACCTCCCTGGTATAACCATATTCCTCCATGGTATAACCGACACTGTACACGTACAGTACAGCAGTATACTAGTACAGTATACAGTATACTAGTACAGTGTACAGTATACTAGTACACAACAGACAGCTAGATCACATCACTCATAAGTTCTCGGCATTCTCGAGTTGTTGGAAGTTTCACCTAAAGCCCTGTCCGCACTTTTTGGGGGAAACTAACCGAGTCAATGCAAACAGCCCAGGAAGTTTTCCTTTAGTCCCAGGTAACTTACCCGGCCGGAATGGGTATTTTAACCATACTTCCTTGCTTTATGGTTCAATCGTCAGGCCCACTTCATTTTCGATTTTTTTTTTTTTTGGGTGGGGGCATTCAAGTCAATAAGTAGCTTCAAACATTGTTTTGGTATATTAATTTACCAGTTCTCGAGAGAAAATACCTGCATTTCTGGTCATTTAAGTCAGTGAGCGGTTTGGAAAATGCTTGTACATGTATGTATATGGAAATATACATGATTAATAATAGAGAATTAGTAATGGTAGAAACACCCAGATACTGTTCAAGAAGGGAGGGATCCGTGCACCTTATCAGCAGGGTGAACTTTTGAATTGTCTGTTGATGGTGTGGGTGGTGGCGGTGGTGGTGACAGTGGTGACAGTGGTGATAGTGGTGATGGTGGTGATGGTGGTGATGGTGATGGTGGTGATGGTGGTGATGGTGGTGTTGGTGGTGATGGTGGTGATGGTGGTGGTGATGGTGGTGGTGGTGACGGTGGTGATGGTGGTGATGGTGGTGTTGGTGGTGATGGTGGTGGTGATGGTGGTGGTGGTGGTGATGATGATGATGGTGGTGTTGGTGATGGCAGTGATGGTGGTCTTGGTGATGTGGTCTTGGGGATGGTGACGATGACGATGACGATGGTGCTGATAATGATGGTGAACCCTTGCTTTTCAAATTCCACCAAAGTCAGCATCAATTCCTTCTCCGTCGAGAGGAAGGTATACTGGCCGGCTTCCCCCTCCCACCCCGCGAAAAAATATTTCTTTCCTCCGGTGAAAAGAACAGCAGACTGATATTCCGATAGCGCGCCAAAGCAGGGAAATCGAACTCACATCCCCCAGGAATGTCCAGAAAAATGCACTGCCGTAGATCTAGTTCCTTGCTCTATGAGTATATCCAAAAGGACCCGACAAAAACAGATATGCCAATCAACTCTATATCGATCGAACAGTCTAGAGGAAACAAGAATGGGCGAAAAAATGTAGGCCCTTTTATAACGGAAGATGCAGACTTACTGGACAACTGCTGGGGGAGACTGTGGGAAGTATGAACAGAATGAGACAAGTAGAAATCAGTCCTCCCTTGTTCGTCTGTCAAGGGTCGATTGTCCACTTGTCATGCCCCATCAACTTCCCGCGGAGAGCTGGGGGAGTCTTTCGTCTCTTGATGGACGTGGGCACTGCAGGAAGCGATGGCCCGCTAGGCCTCCCTCGCCCTTCCATTCGGAAACCCCGCTGGGAGGGCCAGACAAGCTGGGGGCCGAGGGGGCAGGGAGCCACGGCGTGGCTGCCCGCGGAGGCCCATTCAGTTCGGCGGTCCCAACGCGCCGGGAACTACTGCACAGCGCACACACACACACACCACACCAAAGTAACTACTACATGTGCATGTACTAACATAGTACATGTGTACTACCATGGTGCTACCATAGAGGAGGAAGATTGTTTTCCCCCATGATGCTACTATCGCTAGCATAGACAGTTAGCCTATGCCTACTCGGGCGTCATGAACGAATCCCCTCCACTCTAATCTGTCCAGCATGGCAGTACTCAATTCTTCAACTCTGTCAAGTCCTGTGTCCCACCCTCTTTAGCATACCATGGTTAATTTCCTTCCTCCATCAGCATACCAATGTAATTTGTCTGCTTCCTACCCCATTTTCTCCCATTGCCATGTGATGGTTCCCACAATACGAAAGGACTAGCTGAGAGCTCTGAATGACGTAGGCTAATGCCCTACCAGCCTCAATCTATCAATCAGACCAGATCAGACCATGGTTAAACCTTCCTCCGTGGTTAAACCAATGGTTAAACCTTCCTCCGTGGTTAAACCTTCCTCCGTGGTTAAAGCTTCCTGGTTAAACCTTCCTCCGTGGTTAAACCTTCCTCCGTGGTTAAACCAATGGTTAAACCTTCCTCAATGGTTAAACCTTCCTCCGTGGTTAAACCATGGAGGAATCCTCCGTGGTTAAATCTTCCTCCGTAAACCTTCCTCCGTTGTTAAACCTATGATTAAACCTTCCTCCGTGGTTAAACCTTCCTCCGTGGTTAAACCTTCCTCCGTGTGTAACCCTTCCTCCGTGGTTAAACCTTCCTCCGTAAACCTTCCTCCGTGGTTAAACCTATGATTAAACCTTCCTCCGTGGTTAAACATATGGTTAAACCTTCCTCCATGGTTAAACCTATGGTTAAACCTTCCTCCGTGGTTAAACCAATGGTTAAACCTTCCTCCGTGGTTAAACCTATGGTTAAACTTTCCTCCATGGTTAAACCTTTCTCCATGGTTAAACCTATGGTTAAACCTTCCTCCATGGTTAAACCAATGGTTAAACCTTCCTCCATGGTTAAACCAATGGTTAAACCTCCCTCCATGGTTAGACCTATGGTTAAACCTTCCTCCACTTAACTTATATGGTTAAACCTTCCTCCATAGTTAAACCAATGGTTAAAACCTTTCTCCATGGTTAAACCAATGGTTAAACCTTCCTCCGGGGTTAAACCTATGGTTAAACCTTCCTTCATGGTTAAACATTATGGTTAAACCTTCCTCCATGGTTAAACCGTTGGTTAAACTATACAACCTTGATTAAACCATGGTTAAACCTGGTTAAACAAGTAAAACACCCGGAGAGCGCAGACCTCCGCCATGCACCATTAACCGCAACGATAACAAACATTTCAAAATGATCCAGAATCCAGGATTTAAAAATCAAAAAATCACCTGGAGCCAATGAGAATACCGACATACTGTAAAAAAATCAGAACGATACATTTATAACTTTTTTGCTAACAGACAGACTGAAAAACAATCCACGCCGGCCAAAAACATAACCTCCTTGGTGGAGGAAATCATAGCACAAGGTATCGACCAAGTTCCCTCAGTTTGCATGGTGGAAATACTGAAGTGGGAGGTTTGCGTTGTCACCATGTAGCACTTCTCTTTCAAGAAGGAGTATGGCACTGAATAGAGCCGGTAACAGCCAGTGGACGTGTCACGCGTACGGGCCTTTATAGCCGAGTTTTCTCGTCCGGGGTCACGCACGAATTTGCGCCGCGGCTTACACGAGGTTTTGCGAGACTGAGTTCGAGACTACGGAAAACACAGGAAAATACCCCGATGTAGCATAGGTGCTGCCAAGATGGCGTGGTAAGTGGATAGCTGACATCGTGCTCTCTATTTTCATATCAAATAGGCTATGTCCACTTTCGTTAATATTTTGGACATGTAACAGCGCGACCAAAAAAAGCTCAACGTTCTGGGTAGTGTCTACCGTATACTGTCTTTTCTGCCCGTCGTCAGGCCACAGCCACTGATGATGACGTCTTCTTGTTCTTTCCCACACTCTTTTGAGCAGCCTTCGTCCAGCAAGACATCGACGGCGAATGTTGGCAGCACGTCAGCCACCAGGGCGGCAAGATCTTCTCGCATCCCGGCCACGGTCGCTACGCGGACAACACCGACTGCAAGGTGACGGTGACTGCCGAGCCTGGCATGCACATCCGGGCCGTCTTCGAGAGCTTCGACGTGACGGACTCGGTCAACTGCTACCAGGACGAGGTATACAACATGTATATAAGCCGTTTGTACTCGAGTCCGCTTCTGTTTCCAAACTTTCAACCATGCACTTCGGGCCCGGGACTTCCGGGTCCGGAGCGCCACCTACTGTCCGAGTTTTAAAGAAAGATTCTTTTCAGCCAACCACAAAACAATATGCAGCATAACAAAAGCCAGACAGGCGTCTGATTGTGGCGGCTAAAGGCAGGTCAAGACTGCCCAAGACTTTTTTTTTTGGCCAGACATCTTTACAGAGTAGCTGAGATTACTCACGAAAACCCATCCAATCAATGGATTGAGTCGTTCTGACATCCTTGTACGGCCATTCTGAAGAAAATCCCCAAGAATGTTCCCATGCATTAGACTTAGCCTGACAATTATTTTAAGAACAAGGAAATCGAAGAAAGGCATTCACCGAAAAAAAACCTTTCTGAAAACACGAAGGGGAGCACACTAATTCTTGTGCTAATAACTGAGGATATTCCATCAATGGTACACTATTTTACAGGTTAGCCCTTATAGAACGGTATATCCATGCTTGGTTTTTTTCCATGCGTTTGTAGGTGATAGTCTACGACGGTGAACAGTTCTCCAACTTGATGCTGAGTGGCGCCCCCTATGGTCTGTGCGGTGCCAACCTGGCTCCTCGCTACCGGCAGATCGACACGTCGGGCAACGCCCTCACCGTCCGCTTCATCACCGACAACGTGGTGTCGGCCAACAAGGGATTCTCCCTCGTCTTCACCAGCTACGTGCCCGAGGAGGTCAAGGGTAAGGCTGTGTCTTACTGGCAGGGCGGGGTCTCACTGGCAGGGCAGGGTCTCACTGACAGGGCGGGGTCTCACTGGCAGGGCGGGGTCTCACTGACAGGGCGGGGTCTCACTGGCAGGGCGGGGTCTCACTGGCAGGGCGGGGTCTCACTGACAGGGCAGGGTCTCACTGACAGGGCGGGGTCTCACTGGCAGGGCGGGGTCTCACTGGCAGGGCGGGGTCTCACTGACAGGGCAGGGTCTCACTGACAGGGCGGGGTCTCACTGGCAGGGCGGGGTCTCACTGGCAGGGCGGGGTCTCACTGGCAGGGCGGGGTCTCACTGGCAGGGCGGGGTCTCACTGGCAGGGCGGGGTCTCACTGGCAGGGCGGGGTCTCACTGGCAGGGAGGGGTCTCACTGGCAGGGCGGGGTCTCACTGACAGGGCGGGGTCTCACTGGCAGGGCGGGGTCTCACTGGCAGGGCGGGGTCTCACTGGCAGGGCGGGGTCTCACTGGCAGGGCAGGGTCTCACTGACAGGGCGGGGTCTCACTGACAGGGCGGGGTCTCACTGGCAGGGCGGGGTCTCACTGGCAGGGCGGGGTCTCACTGGCAGGGCGGGGTCTCACTGGCAGGGCGGGGTCTCACTGGCAGGGCGGGGTCTCACTGGCAGGGCGGGGTCTCACTGGCAGGGCGGGGTCTCACTGACAGGGCAGGGTCTCACTGACAGGGCGGGGTCTCACTGACAGGGCGGGTCTCACTGACAGGGCGGGGTCTCACTGACAGGGCGGGGTCTCACTGGCAGGGCGGGGTCTCACTGGCAGGGCGGGGTCTCACTGGCAGGGCGGGGTCTCACTGGCAGGGCGGGGTCTCACTGACAGGGCGGGGTCTCACTGACAGGGCAGGGTCTCACTGACAGGGCGGGGTCTCACTGACAGGGCGGGGTCTCACTGGCAGGGCGGGGTCTCACTGACAGGGCGGGGTCTCACTGACAGGGCAGGGTCTCACTGACAGGGCGGGGTCTCACTGGCAGGGCAGGGTCTCACTGACAGGGCGGGGTCTCACTGGCAGGGCGGGGTCTCACTGGCAGGGCGGGGTCTCACTGACAGGGCAGGGTCTCACTGACAGGGCGGGGTCTCACTGACAGGGCGGGGTCTCACTGGCAGGGCGGGGTCTCACTGGCAGGGCGGGGTCTCACTGGCAGGGCGGGGTCTCACTGGCAGGGCGGGGTCTCACTGGCAGGGCAGGGTCTCACTGGCAGGGCGGGGTCTCACTGGCAGGGCGGGGTCTCACTGACAGGGCGGGGTCTCACTGGCAGGGCGGGGTCTCACTGGCAGGGCGGTGCTTGGGGGTTGAACGGAGGGTTGGCCTAGGATCGAGAGGAGGGCCAGGGCGGGACTAGGGACGAGAGGGCGGGGCTATTGTCGAGATAAGGGCGGGCTACGTTTGAGCGGAGAGCGTAGCTGAAGTAATGTTTAAAACGAGTACAGTGTACACTGTACAGTGTACATTGTATCGCAAACAAGCTTGGACATTGAGACTGATTCAAATAACTGTTCGAGTCTTGCTTGGCCACACACCTTCATTATTGCAACGCAAGTCAAGCCAGCTGTGGTTACGAATAGTGCGTGTATAAGCCTACAGCAAACGTTCAATGTACATGCTCACGTACGTATTCCACTCGCATGGCTCGAAGCAAGACCCAGAGCGCGTGCGCCCCCATCGACGACGTGTAGCGAATTTGACGCGTCGAATTACCACGCGGACCAGACAGATATAGATACGAGGAGAGAGCGAATCGGACGGCCCAAATCCCCGACGCTTGGCTGGGGGCGACCTTGAGGAGGGTAGTGATGCGATGACAGTGATCAGCGCTGCATCACACGGCTGAGGGGACGAGCTCTAGTCCGCGACCCTGCCGTACCTATAAGGACGCGCCGACCAAAATGGGTCAGGCGTGCTGACTGCCAGTGGTAACTCCTGACATTTTTAGGCGGGCGCTTTTTTTTTTAGTCGACCGCGAGACGGCGGACACTGTGATGCAGCGACTGGAGACAAGGCTAGGCCATTCTGACGTCAGAGCGCGTAGCCCGGAGTTGCCTCAGGGCAATGCTAGGGAAGGAAATTCACCCAGCTGCCAAAATATATCAGCGCAGGAAAATAGGGCAATAAAACAACAAGATAAATAAGACTGGGGCTTCGCATGGCTGCAGAAAGCAATTGCATGGCTGCAGAAAACAAAGGAAATTGATTTCGAGAGAAACATCTTTGGGAGAGAGATGTGGTCCTGTAAGGAACTCCTTTGTCGACTTGATGCTCTGTTAAAATATTTTCCGGTTGTCCTCAGGAGAAATGAAACAAATCCTTCTCCTCTTACAACGGCATTTCAAATTGCACGGCCATTTCCCAAAGCATCAAGCCAAAAAAAAATGCAGAGAGAAACACCAGTTACTCGGGCCGACTTCTGGAGAGAAACAAATCCTTTTTTTTGGAACGGCTTCCGGGCGTTGCCTGCGAGGTGCCAGACAAGAAAATTACGAAGGAATAATAAATCTGAGTGGCGTGCAGCATTTCTGCCGCACCTAGAGTCCTCAGACAAGCCAACGGCATAATTACCTGCAGCGCATCGGACGAGAGCCGTAAACATACAAGACAAGACAAACATAAATCATATCGTTTGACTCATCAGAACCAGCCCGGGTTTCAGTGATACTAGCTCGCTGTCAATCGTTCTCTCCACCCCGCATCTGTCTCTTCTCTGTCCCCCCTCACTATCGCTTTTCTGTCTCAGTCTGTCTCTCTTTCTCCCCCTCCCTCTCTCGCTACCTCTCTACCTCTGTGACTATCTCTCGCTGTTTGACTATCTGTCGTTTTGACTCGCACTGCCTCCTATGTCTCTCATCTCTCCTGTCTATCTATCTCCCTTCCCCCTCTCTCTACTCACTCACTCTCACTCTCCCTCCTCCACTCTTCTACTTCCCCCCTCCCTCCATTTATCTCTCCCTCTCTGACTCTCTAGCACTTCTAGCACCGACCGGTCGACCATCTCTGTCTCGCTATCACCTCTCTCCCTCTCCCTCTTCATCTTTCTCCTCTCTCAATACCCTCTCTCTCCTCTCCCTTTCTCTCTCCTCTCCTTTTATCTGTCTTTTTATCTCTTTCCACCTCTCACTTTCCCTCCCTCCCTCCCTCTCTACCCCTCCCCTTCTCTCCCTCTCTTCCCCCACTCTCTCTCTATCCCCCATCTCTCTATATCTCTCTGTCCCCTCTCTCTATATCTCTCTAACTCTCTCTCTCCCTATGAGCTGCCTCTGCCTCTGCCACGTCCTCTCCCTCTCTCTCTACCCCCATATCTCTCTATATCTCTCTCTATCTCTATCTCCTCCTCTCCCTATGAGCTGCCTCTCCCTCCATCTCTCTCTCTCTCTATCTAATCTATCTCCATCTCCCTCCCCTCTATCTCTCTCCTCTCCACATCAACTGATGCTCGATTTACGGCAATTCCGCTCCGGGCGAGGACAGAGTATCCCCGCTGCCGGCCTTGCTGGCTCGCTTCCGCTCCCGCCGACGGTCGTCAGCAGGGCAATCAGGCGAGAGCGGAACCCCGCCGTATACAAATGCATCGACCGACGGGGGATGGCTATCCGATCATGCTGACAAGCACGAAATCATGAAGAGTGCAGGCCAGTCAAGGAAAGAGCGGGTGAGGGTTGGGAACTTGCTCGTGAATATCGTATAAATGCATGACATCGGGGCGTGCGCAATTACATGACGACTGAAACAAAATATCCACGCACGACTTCGCTTTGCTTCCTCGTTCTCACTTTCTCTCGCACTCTCGAACTCTCCTTCCCTCCCACTGTCCCTTCCTCTCCCCCTCTCTCTCTCTCTCTTTCTCCACCCTCTCTCTCTCTCCCTCTTTCCCCTACCCTTTCACTCCCTCCCACTCACTCTCCCTCATTTGCTCTCTCCCCTATCCCTCTCTCACTTTCTCTCTCTCCCTCTCTCTCCTCTCTTTCTCCCTCCCTCTCTCTCTCACTCCCTCCTTCCCTCCCTCTCTCTCCCTTTCTCCCCTCTCTCTATCCATCTCTACCTCTCTCTTTCCCCCTCTCCTCTCTTCCCCCTCTCTCACTCCCTCCTCCCTCCTCTCTCTCCCTCCCCTTTCTCTCTTTCTCTTTCTCCCTACCTCTCCCCAATTCACCCACCGTGAGTTTCTCTAGGAAACCAAATAGGATAGGCCTACAGGAGTCATCTTCAACTGGGGATGGAGTAAGAGAGAGGAGTACACGCGTAAAGATCTATATTAGAAGAGGGGGGTTATAAATCAAGAGCGAAACGAAATGGCGACGGGGAACTGTCTCAGGGGGTAAACTCGGCTGGTCGGAGACGGGTATCGAGTGAGGAATCGCGTTGTCATCTGTAATAATCACAGGACGGACGGCCGATCTTCACTTTCACATCTTCTTTATCTCTGTCTCTCCTCTTGCTCGTTTCCTTTTGCAGCGGCGAGCGACACGTGTTTCGCCTGCCGGGACGACACCATCTGCATCCACAGCAGTCTGGCCTGCGATTCGCTCTGGAACTGCGCCGACGGGAGTGACGAGAGCTTCGAGCTGTGCTCGGGTAAGTTTTAACGAAAAAAGAAGAAGAAGAATGTCCGTTTGGCTCAGGGTGTATCGGTCGAGAGACAAGGATAGCGGGATGTATACAAAACATCAACAGGCAAGCAGCGGCGAGTGCAGTGCCACGATCTGCATTGGCCGTCCATGCAAATCCAAATAGGAAATAGACTTTCCTGTTACCCCGCGTTCACTACTGACTGGAGAATTGACAAACAACATGGGGTTCTACAAGGACGGGACACATATGTTGTCCTGAGCGTGGGTAGTAGAATCGAGTCCCTCTAAAGCCGAGCATGATTTCTTGTGCATTCTAAAGTTAATCAATTCCAAATTGGGGAATTGATGTACCAAAGAAACCAAAGAAACAGTACTGTCGTGCTTTGTTTGTTTACCGGCATGAGGGGAAGGATTGTATAAAAAGACGGATGTGTGGCTCTGAAAAGAGCCGGTAACTCAACGTTTCGGGCGGTGTGTACTCTGCCCGAGTCGTATTGGCGACAGTTGGGGCGCGACTCCTGGAGATATGCGGCATGTGCCTGGTTGAGTGCTTCTGACGGGCGCCCCCAACCTGGCAAAGACTAGTTGACTATTTGGGAAGGCCGCCATCTAAGGGCCGAATAGCTCAGATGGTAAAGAGCACTGGTACCACGCAAAACCAGATGTCTATTTGACTCCCTGTCCAGTTTAAATTATCCTATATTTGTATGAGCTTATTCATTTATTTTTTGTTTTGGTATACAGTGGTACCGACAAAGGAATTACCGGTGACAACAGGCTTAGTCGGCTGGATGGGTACTTTCCTGGCTATCACCGTGGCAACGTTCGTCCTCCTCTTCATCGCCATCTCGCTGGTAGTCTGCTGCTGCTGCCGCGGCAACTGCCGGGGGCGGCCGGGCATCGCTGGTGCCCCGGGGGTGTCCTCGCCGGGCGCGTCCAGCGACGGCAGCTCGTCCAGCGACGGCGCCAAGAACGCCGGCCCGAGCTACGGGCAAGGGTCCGGCCTCCGCCAAGGGCGTGGCACCGAGAGGCCTCCGTACCGGCAGGACCCGGCCGGCCGCGAGATGGAGAGCCACGTGTTCTACGGCTACCCCCCGCCCTCTGTCGGCGGGAGGGAGCCAGGCGAGATGTACCGGGTGCAGTGCGGATACTACCCCCTGAAGAAGGACGCCAGAGGGCACTCTATGGAACATTTGTACGGAGGCAGCCTGGCTGGAAACAGCGTTATAACAATGCCGACGCATCACTGAGCATTCATACCTAACTGGCCCGAACCGGAGATCATACATCCCAACCTATGGATTTCTGTGTGGCTTTATGTACCCAAGATGGCGGACAGCTTCGCTGGTAGGCAAACCAACCAACCAACCAACCAGCAGTTTACACTGAAGCAATATGCAATGACAACCGTACACGGAAATTCACAATCCGATAAGGCATCTCCATCTGTGTGTCACGTCACTAGG
Source organism: Luidia sarsii (assembly GCA_949987565.1). Lineage (NCBI taxonomy): Eukaryota > Metazoa > Echinodermata > Asteroidea > Paxillosida > Luidiidae > Luidia > Luidia sarsii. Next base: position 12,550,307 of record OX465110.1, read on the forward strand.
GCTCTCCGATCCCTGGGGCCAAACGCCTCTCAGATAATGGCATCTGCTCAGATATGCAGTATGACGTCATTTCATAAAGGGCGCCCTCAACGTCTAAATATCACAAGTTGGCGACTCACTTCGGCCAGAGAAGTGCAGGCCGCGTCTACAGTGCACAATGCTCACGTTCAACCGCTTCTCCCCCTACGATGACGACACAATGACGTCATCGCAATGTCTGGTGATTGTACTAAAAGGTCGTGTACATAATGTATATTATACCAAAAGATATAGGGATATAAAGAGCGCATATTACTGTAATGCGTAGAGAATAGCTCGTCATGTAATGATTACAGTTTATGAAAGTCACAACCAAGCATCACGCCATTGAGTGTTTGAGGACCACAGGAGAAAAGGGCATCCCGGCCGTAGAATGAGCTGGTTTCGTGTCCAGCGTGAACCGGAGAAACCAGCCTATGAGAGCGGTTCCTCCTGCTAGGATCGAAACGTCGGGCCCTCGAAATCCTTTGAGAAGAACCAGCCCGAAAAAACCTTATCCGAGCACACAACGGTATATGATGGTAGGTTGGCTTCAGCATGGTATATGGCATTCAACATCGCACAAAGCAAGCATTGTAATCAAATTTGCTCTTTTCATTGTGGTACAATGTATATAAGACAGCTTAGGTGCCATGTCAAACTGTGGAGCAAATACTTCCCCAAATTGACACTAATCTGATATTTATTTTGTAACCATTATCCGGGACTATTATAACCCATGTAATTTAGCAGTATGGTAGGAGAGAATTTGCGATTCAAAATGACTGCAAGATATCTGGGGATATCAGATGGGATCAGCCATTATACATATATACAAACAACGAAAATAAATGAGGACTTTCCACGGGTGTAAAACGCATGTCAAGCAATGGGAAATGGCCGGCACAATGTTCCTCATGGTCAGTATAGAGGATTTTTTTCAGTCACATGCTTTTTGACGGTCAGCGTTCAATTCACGTGGATGTACCGCGGAACGCGCGCGCCTTCGAGCCATCAAAATAATGTCCAATGGAAGTACTCGGATTCGATATTTTCAGGCGCTTCCGCGGATTTGAACCGCTCCTGCGGACAGGCTAATTAGCCTTTAGCGGTCTCGTGACGTCATGTGAAAAAAAATCCTCTATTGGTGGTGTCGAAGACTGCTTTGTCAAAATGAGCTATGTTTTCAGGAATCCCACAACAAACCATTTTACGATTTATCGTCAAAAGTCCTGGTCAGTTGGCTCCGATTTCAAAAAGTAAAATGTAAATATTTTACTTCATGTAGAATTAAGGGATATTTCCATATGTGATAACTGTGTATTCGGCACCCACTTGCTTTTACGAGAAAAAAAAAACGCCGCTTAAAAGTACTCCTTTTTTCAGGGCGGTAACCTTCCGGGTAAACGGGATGTTTTGAAGCAAAGCAAATTCTGTGCATAAGCACGCCTGACGCAATCGTTTTTTTGTTAATTATATTAATTCTTGAATAGTTTGGCGCATAAAATATTAGAAACTGTATTGAGTATTGATAACAATGTCCATGCAGATTCATGCAGACATTATGTGGGCGTTTTGGCGAAGTGGAAGCCTCTTTGGTAGAGATGAAATGAAAGACAATGAAGTGATAACCAAAAAAATACGGGGGGAATCAAATTAATTTCAGAATTATTCTAGCAGATCTTGTTGAGATGAACAAAACTTAATAAAAAAACATTTGTGTATTGCAGACTTCTGTCTGGGTGTTTTCTTTCTCAGGACAGATATCTTAAAAGTAGACAAATGGATAAAAAAAAATACTGAATTGACAATTTGAAAAATTGCTTGAAATTGTCATGAAATTATTCCCTTTTCTTTGCTTGGTTTAAAAAATAGAAGATTATGTAATATGCTGGGCAGCATCCAACTACTCTTCTGACCAAAGTTGGTCAAAATATCAACTGGTAAGAAGAGTTGTTCATTAAACTTATGGATTGTATTTATCAGGATCAATCGCAGACATTTCTGACCAAACCTTTCCGAGAAAGTGTTGGATTTGGTCTGCTAATCAAACACCGTCGTGCGAAACGTTGGCTGGTTTTTTTTTTCTTCGACGACGACGGCGCGACCGAAAGCGAATCAAGAAATTTCCTGGCAGCCATTAATTTAACCATTTGGGCCTTTTTCCTCCTTCGTTGCTGCACGTAAACCGAGTCAGAGAAATGAGTCCTACCTGTATCCAGTGCCGTGAGGGATACACCTGCAACGTTCACCCGTTCATTTTAACCACCACTTGAACGGTCTGTATAAGGATTGAACAGATGTTGACAGGTGTATAATCAATGACGGTCAAGGACGAACGTATAAAGATGGCAACAAGAAAAATACACACAGGCCCAGGCCGAAGGAGCCTATAACAGAACTGAACGGTTTCATGAATATGGGTTTCGAAAAAGAAAAAAAAACAGGGAGTATAGGCTGATATAAAAAAAATTGCAAACTGCTTGACTTCGACCAAAATCTAAATCTCAAAAATGAAGAGTGCCCGACGTTTCGATCTTGGCTGGGCACTCTCTCAGAGGCAGGGTGCTTTGAGAAAACCTTCATTTGCAAAAAAATAATTTCCCAGTTTGTTATTTCGACAGACCAGTCGATTCCTTCACTTTATCAACTACAGTGAAACACTAATCCCATGCACTTCACGAGGCAAGGTAGCGAGTCAAGAATCGTGGTTTTCCTATGCGTGCTTCTTGAACGGGAAGATAATGTATTTCTGGACAAGCAGAAGAAACTGGATCAATCCGAATGGCTTTGAAAATATTTTATTGAGCTCTTAAACTATACCAAAAACAAACGATTTGATGTCTTTCTTAAAGGAAAACACCGCCATTGGTCTCTATACCCGTAACGCATGTTCTCGTTTTCGTTAACGACTTAACTTTCTCCAGGAGACATTCAGCAGGTAAACCGGTTTAAAAGCCAAGCTCGTTTACAGCATTTAGCAAGCTCAAAGTAGGCATGCACACTATCACTGCCACATCAAAGTCTACCAAGCTTCAAACTGATTTGGCTGCACCCAAAAACTGCTCAGCGGCCAAAATCCGATGCACAACGCGCTTTACTTTATGCGTAACTTTTTATTATTTTAGTCAGTTTGGACTTGGTAGAAAAAGTTGGCTTGAAATATTGTTTTTCCTCAATCTTTGGTCTATTGCAATGCAGAACACAGGACCACATTGATATGTAAATCAGATTACATAACAGACAGGAGAACCAGATGAGTATGGGTACAGTATGCTAAACATTACCCTGCCCAGGAGTCACATGGGTGACCTGGGGTCACGAGAGGTCGGAGGTCACTGCATGTCTTCCGTATGGGCAGTGATCGTGGCGGTTATCAATTTTGCATGAGTTTCAATTTTTTTTTTCAATCTTTTTCCTTCAAACTTCCTGCGCTTGCATCTTAGCCATGGCCTTGGGTGGATGGAAGAATTCGGCTAAGGTGAAGAGGCGACGAGATCTGTAATTCGAAAGAAGAGAAAACTTGTCAAAGTAAAACTGCCAGGAGAGCAAGAGGGATGAATAAAAAAAAAAACCGGTGCAAATCTACACAATTTTCAACTCGCATTTGATTAAATCCAAGTTAAGAACGATGCATACCACAAAATATCAAAAAAATGAATCAAATAGTGTAGTATTTCTTAAATGTTTAATTAATTATTAGGTCTAGCAACTAGACTCACTAGAAACTTTACCTAGTGTATAATCATCACTAATAAAATTATTGAATAGCAATAACTCATTAATGATCAACGTATTTAAAAAATCACAACACTTGCAACAAAGCAAATAACATTAAAGAATAATAACAACAATAAAACTAAAACAATAAAACTAAGACAATTTTGAAAAAAAATGGCAACAAAAACTTTGACTATACTGGGACTTGAACCTCAGACCTCTGGTTTTGCGTACCAGTGCTCTTACCATCTGAGCTATCCAGCCCTTAGATGGCGGCCTTCCCAAGTAAGATTTTTCCTTGATTTGTTTAACTTGAAACTAAAACAAACAACAAAAACAAAACTGGTCATAGTCTGAGGCAAGCTCAGCTCCCGTCTTTTGCCCGATTTAATACCTTGGGGTTTTAAAAATTCCCAACAGCATCCGCTCAAGACTTTTGCACCTGTGATCAAGACAAAGAAAAGGATTAGCTCGGACAATTCAAAATCAGAGGACAGTAAGTCAATTCAGCATCACAAATCCACTTGTTAGCGAAGACAAGTTAACATTTCATTTCCAGAAGAAAAAGAAATTTTGCATTTTAGTTTGGATTTCAAGTTTCAAGTGGGTAATAATGCCGAATTCACTTATTGTTAAAGGGGAAAAAATGAAACCAGGGCCATAAAAACTGTGAATCCAGCCAACTCTAGATTTTAATTCCATTCAGTCAAAGGATTCAACCGCTTCTACAAAGAAATCATCCAATCGAAGAACGTGGTACAGAAAAAAAGCGGCAAGCCCTAACTACTAAAAAACAAAACAAAACAAAAACAAGAAAATCATGAAAAGAAGAAATCAATGTAAATTTGCCAATCGTAATTTTTCCTTAAGATTCACTGATTACCGTGTGATGCCAGTGTGGTATTTCATGGTTACAGCATTGATCAGGATTCAAGTTGAATTATTCAGTCTCATAATGCTGTTTGGTGAATTTTCAGGCCTAACCTGTTTTAACACTTCTAATTTTTGTTTATACATACATATATAAAATAAAAACCATGGCTTTGGCTTGATAACAAATCAGATTTTCGGACTCACCATCCAACAGGGGAAAGATACAGGGCGGCTATTCAATGAGATTGAAGATTTTTTGTTCTCTATAAAAGCTTTTTGAAAAATGTGGCCTGGATTTTGATCAATGTTACAAGTAAGTAAATGCAAGGGAAAAAGCCCAGAAGCCAAAGTCATGATTCTTAAAAAAGCTCTCTTCTCCCCTCCCCTCTCTCTCTCTTCCCCTCTCCCTCTAGCCCCCTCTCTTTTCCCCCTCTGCCCCCTCTCTCTCTCCACCTCTCCCCTCTCTTTCTCCCTACCCCTCTTTCTCCCCCTCCCTCAAATAAACATTTTACAAGATCCCTGCTTGCACTGATGATGCACATGCTGAATGGGATTGCTTTTGCTGAGGGGTAGCTCAAAGGATTGCTCCCCGATGCACTCGTAATGAATACTGTAGTAGCTAATTGCCTTGACTAAAACAAAATGTGCACGCCCACGTACGTCTACACAGACTCAAGATCCACACTGCCCCTTGAAATGGAGACCGGTGAGAATTTGCAAGATCTTTCAGAGGATCTGAACATGTCCGAGTTCAAATTGGAGGCAATGCAGTGAGCAATGGTAGGTTGTAACCAGAACAGACCATGACCAATACAGTACAAATTGATTGATAAAAAAAAAAGGGCATCACAAATTTCTCATTAAATAAAGATCGAAAATTTGAGGCCATGTCACGGGAGGCTATTCTTACGGGATGTCAGTTTGCGACAACATTGCGAGGGGATACAGAATTCAAATGCAAGTCCCTGTAGTACATTGAGTTTCTGAGGAACTGCATGTCAACAGATGGCATGCAGAGTTTCTGTAAGAATTTCATCAAACTCAAGATAGCACTTCAACACTAATCAGTCGGTTAGTGCACAGATGGTTTGGTAGTGACAACATCTTCATTAGATGGTGGATTGTAGGAACTGCCTCTCGTGACAAAGCCCCTGCACTCGAGTGACTCAACTTGCAAGGCAAAGATCTCTTGGAGAACCTACTCCGTTGATAAATGAACAAGTTGTGAATGTAAACCAACAGCCAACTTTGCCATCGTCTTGCGCCATAGAATCTGTGACATTCTGAAAACTCTGATGTATCTTTTTTAATCAAGCAAAGTGACGGACAACTGAATGCGGAAATTTAAAAAAAAAACGGAAAAAAACAAAACAAAGACATCTTTGATTGAACCGGGACTTGAACCTGAGACCTCTTGCGGAACATGCATGTCTATGGCTGAATGTTACTGGTACGCAAAACCCAAGGTCTCAGGAATCAAGTACTGGTCCTGTCAAATTTTCTCTGCCATTTTTAACTTCTGACGATTAATTTAAAGTACAATGCTGCAATTTGGTAAGACATCAAAGAAAGGGGATGAGAAACAAATTCCACATTCTGGTGGTTTTAAGATACAAGGGCGACAAGCAAAAATTACAAACTTTATTTTTTCGCTACAGTGGACAAATAATTCCTTTAAAACACAGAGTGCGTCTTCTGCCTCATGTTGAAACGAAAATCCTCTTTCTTTGGTTTTCAGAAAAAAATATCCTTTTTTTTTCTTTCTAGAACAGACCCAGATCCACTGATTTCAAAAGTGAGGGTTCGAAGGAGCCACGCCCATTTTCTTGCCACGCCCTCATTCAATGCCACTTTACATCATGTGAACAACTTCCCATTATTTTCGTTCAAAATTCACGAGATCTCAAAAATTTAGTCACGATTTACCTAGTTTTCTCTTAATTCCTGGCAATGTTTTTTTTTTTTTATACCCCGCTTGGCGAAAGTAATTTGTATCAACGTATCGTTGGCACTTCTTGTCGTCAAAGGATAAGTTCTCGGCCCTGAAAATTAGTCTACCATGACAGCAAATTAGTCCGACTGAAATCCCAAATTTAGTTTAGGACACACCAAAGTAAACACACCCACCTTACTACAAACACAGACAGTGGAAAAAGGTGGAAATCGTTAAATAGGAATGTACTTGGCTCAAGGTATGAGGATGAGGTAACACAAAGAATCAGTATCCAGACGATTCTACGTCATCCAAGCAACAAGCTGGTATTAGGTTGACAATAACCAGTGCACGCGGTGGTGTCAAAAGTACTGGGACATGGCTTACTGTAACACACAAGTCTATGGGAATAATGTTGCGGCACCAGCTACTACCCTGCGGCTTATCTACCATTGAGACGCATGCTAAATTGAGCCATAGCCACTGCATTTGGATACATCCTGAGGCTTCCAGCTGGGAAGCCACGTCCGATGCACATCTCTTAAATGACCAACTGCTTTGGCCGGGCCAATACAAAAAAACAAAAACAAAAAACGTGTAAGCCGTGAAAAGAAAACTTTGCAAGAGACGTTGCAAAAATCAAAAGGAGCTCATCTCTGTCTTGTAGTATGTGGGAGTCCGGACCTCACTACAGAAAAATAGAAGATTTGGACGAGCAACTCTTCCTAAGAAGCAGGTACGCACGGCTCTTGTTGGAGAAAACAGTCACACTCAAAAACAAATGCACCAGGAGCCAATGTCATAGAGCTGCTTAAGCGCAAAAATTTGCTTAAGCGCAAAATGTCACAATTTCTAGGATCACCTTGCAAACCCACACTGCATTTGTCTGTCATGCTAAGTGAAGAAGAGTGGAATACAAGTCCAAAGCAATTGCCTTCATGTCAAAGTCTGTAATCATGTTTACACAAGGAAGATTTTCACGCTTAGAAGAATTTTGCAATTAAGCGGCTCTATGAAATTGGGCCCAGATCAACATCAACTTTTTCCATCGCATCATTTTATGTGTGCCCTTGTTGGAGATTGCCTTTGGAAAGTGAAAACTTCTTCTTTCTTTTTTTTTCTTTTTTTTGAATAACTCTCTTGCCTTAAGCCTTTAGGTCCTGGGTTCATATCTTGTCCTGGATGAAGGGGTGGTGCAGCGCCTCCTTGATCTGTAGCCGCTTGCTGGGATCCAGCATCAGGCACTTCTCCAGCAGGTCCTTGAGCTGGGTCACCTTGCGGTACTGGTCCTCGGGAAGGTGGCTGTAGCCCACCAGGTCCGACATCAGCTCCTTGCTGGGATTCAGGAAGCTGAAGGTCGTGACCTTCTCCTGTGGAGAGGACGTCCATGGGGGGAGAGTAAGAGAGAGATAGAGAGAGAGATAGAGAGAGAGATAGAGAGAGATAGAGAGAGAGAGAGAGAGAGAGAGAGAGAGATGAGAGAGAGAGGGAGAGAGAGAGGGAGAGATAGAGAGAGAGAGAGAGAGAGAGAGAGAGAGAGAGAGAGAGAGAGAGAGAGAGATAGAGGGTAAAACGGGGAAGCAGAAACAGGGAGGCAGAGAGAGGGAGGCAGAGAGAGGGAGACGAGACAGAGCAACAGAGAGAAATGAGAGACAGAGGGACAGAGAGAGAAACGTACAGATAGAGGGTCAAACAAGGGGAGGCAAAGACAGGGAGACAGAGACAGACAGAGCAATAAAAAGAAACGGGAGACAGCAAGACAAAGAGAGAGACAGAGAGAAAAAAATTAACAGTGAGACAAAGAGACAAAGGGACAGAAGTAGAGGGTGAGAGATGGTGAAAGACAGAAAGACAGAGGGGCAGACACAGAGAGATAAGAGACAAAAAGACAGAGAGACAAGGAGACAGGGAGACGAAGACAGAAATATGGGGACAGGGAGACAGGGAGACAGACAGAAAGACAGGGAGACCGAGAGACACACAGACCAATAGACAGGGAGACAGAGAGACACACAGAAAGACAGGGAGACAGAAAATATAAGACAAAGAAAGTGTTAGGTTGAGAACATGGACCATTTTTGTTTTTAACCACTTCGCGCCGCGACCTCCGAATCCGGAGCTCCATTGGCTTGACTATGCGACGGGGCCCTCCGAATCCGGGCACCACTATTGTCCACATTCTAAACAAAGACTCTTTTCAGCTTAGAACAAAGCAATACGAAACAGTACAAAGACCCTTTTTGACGCAAGTTGCCACATGAATTGCAAGATTAGCAGCAGTGATTGTGCAATTGTGTGACTTTTACTGTGGAGGATCGAGGGATACCGCGCTGCAGCTGAAAGCATGCGGGGGACATTGTCTTTGCATACCACACAGCCCAACGGTCGTCGGTCTGGCATCGGAATTCCCCCCACATTCTTTACCGTAATCTGTACGCTCGGTTGTGGCCGACCAACTCAAAGATTTGACTCCCTGGAGTGGAGGCTGGAGTCTGCGGTCAGGGATTGTCAGCAGCGTACACGCACGCACACACACACGTCCGTTACGGTCCATTGACGACGCACAAAGGGCCCTTTTTCGAACGGATAATCTCTTGACAAAAGCCACAACGACGTCCGAATTTTGCCAGGTTTTACTCTCTTGTACCCATAGTATACCCTTATCGATTTATTTCACAGAAATATATTGTTCCGATTGTTTTAGCAAGATTTGAAAATGATGCATTGTTCAAAAACCCCCATATGGCGGTCATCGGCGCTGAAAAACCCCCCGGCGCGAAGTGGTTAACCAATAAAAAAATTTAACCAATAAAAAGAAGACTCAAAATAGAATTTCATATTCTTTAATGAGGGGCCAGGGAGGAGCAGTCATACAGCAGTCTGAGGCGCCATGCTTGCTCCAAAACGTCCCAGCGACCGAGAGCAGTCCGCCAGAGACTTACAAGATGACAGCCAAGAGATGGCACCTCAGGCAAATAACCCTTGGACTCACCCTCTCCGTCACCTTGTCCACCTCGATGTACTTGAAGTTGAAGTTGCTGTCGAAGTGGCTGTCCTTCAGCAGGCCCTTCTTGATCATCTTGTTGGGCATCTTGCCCTTGAGGTCCATCATCACCTTCAGCATGTGGTTGTTGGACTTGCCGGGGAAGAGGATCTTGCCCGTGTAGAGCTCGTAGATGGTGCAGGCGGTGCTCCAGAGGTCGATGGCGTAGTCGTAGGTCTGGCCGATGACTGGGAGGGAGGGAGGTGGGGGTGGGGGCATTTAGAGGGAAGAGGGAAGAGAGAGAGAGAGAGACAGAGAGACAGAGAGACAGAGAGAGAGAGAGAGAGAGAGAGAGGGAGAGAGAGGGAGAGAGGGTGAGAGATAAAGAGATAGAGAGATAGAGATAGAGAGAGAGAGATAAAGAGATAGAGAGATAGAGAGAGAGAGAGAGAGAGAGAGAGAGAGAGAGAGAGAGGGAGAGAGGGAGAGAGAGAGAGGGGAGGGAGAGGGAGAGGGAGAGAGAGAGGGAGAGAGGGAGAGAGAGAGAGGGGAGGGAGAGAGGGGAGGGAGAGGGAGAGGGAGAGGGAGAGGGAGAGGGAGAGGGAGAGGGAGAGGGAGAGGGAGAGGGAGAGGGAGAGGGAGAGGGAGAGGGAGAGGGAGAGGGAGAGGGAGAGGGAGAGGGAGAGGGAGAGGGAGAGGGAGAGGGAGAGGGAGAGGGAGAGGGAGAGGGAGAGGGAGAGGGAGAGGGAGAGGGAGAGGGAGAAAGAGAAATATTAAAAAAACTTTCACAAAAAGGTTGACAACTTTCAAATCAGTTTTTCCAAATTTGTCTGTTCATTCAGATTGATTTTTCAGATTTAAAAAAATAGTCTGATGGAGCAGGGATGCAAGTGACCGACAAAGTCATTTCCTGAAAAACACTGAAGGCCAATAAATTGTGCGACTGCGACCTAGAGAAGTGACGGCGAGTAAGTGTTTGCGCATCTGAGAGATTCATGGCAGGGGTGCAGGCGCCCATCAGTCTTAAGGGTTTTAACAGATAAAAATGAGCAGTTTGAGATAACTGTTTGACATTGAAAAACAAAATAAAAAAATCAGAAAATCCGGAAATTTCCGGTAGTCTTGATTGAGGCAAAGTGAAAGATCAGGAGACTATGGCAGCCTTGGTCTACTCACTTATTTCCGGCGCTCTGTAAAATCGGCTGACAAGGTACGGGGTGATGTCCGCATCGCCGACGTGACAAGCGGAGCCGTAATCGCACAACTTGAGGATGGTCTTGGATTCATTCACCTACCAGAGGGAAGTGAACAACGGCACAGATACTGTGACATACATGTATCATCACTCTACATATTGGACAATCTATCAAATAGAGTAATGATTATGCAGAAACATTGCAAACTGCTTCCTGACTAAAATGACCCAAAATATGCAAAAATCAAACATTGGGAGGACCTGACGTTCCGATCCCAACAGGACCCTTCTCAAAGGCCTTTGAGAAAGGTCCTGCTTGGAAGTTTGGAACAATTTTGATAGATGACTGGATGGGAAAAACTGACCGGGGCTGGATTTACGATGCATTGGAACTCACTTTAGTTGTGATAGGCCATATGGTTTCTGTGCATTGCTCATCGTCTTGCGATTGATCGCAAGGTGTGACAAGTTTGGTGATAACGACCACAGGCCCCCCCCCAAAAAAAAAAGGAACAGAGGGGAATGTTGGGCAGGATTTGCGAGACCTCCCCGGCCGGACTCACCAGGATGTTGTCGGGCTTGATGTCTGCGTGGAGTATACTGCAGCGCTTCAGGAGCTTCAGAGCCAGGAAGAGCTGGGAGGTGTACGTCCGCACTGCCTTGATGTGCAGCCCGACGTCTTTGCCGTAGCGCTTCAGTACCTCCCGCAGGTTCATGCTGCCGAGAGACACAGGGCAAGGGAGGGGGGAAATCCAGACTAGTTGCCACGTAAAGTAAAAGCTGCAGAGAACTCAGTGACGTTCCAATTTTTTTTAGAAGAGTCATGAGTGCCTATTGACCCAAACCTAGCCCTCGACAAGGCTTATACCACTGATCCTTCATGCATTGCTGCTTCTTTGCATCTCATTTACTAACTCAATCACAAAACGGAATAGATAATTGATCTTAAATAAGACTTAAAGAAGAATGAAACCCAGAGAAAATAGTTGGCTTATCTCTTTGGTTGATAAAACCAACCTACAATTACCCATGTGCAACTCACCTACGAGTTTCATAAAGAGGGAAAAATCATGGAATTCGGTGGTCGAATTCGCGTTCCCTGTACCCGCCATGTTTTCGAAATTCCCGCCAGGTCACTGCGGGGGGTATGACATAATGACGGGCTACCCCCGCATGGGCCAGGACGGACGTATCCCTACAAGTAACATGTGTGTACACAACACATGTATACTGCGTGCAGTTTGTATACACTCGCGAGCATGAACGATAGTGTACTGCCAGGCTTTTGGTTGTAACAATGCCAGCGGAAAAAAGCTAGGGAAATCTGTCCATGCAGTTCCTAACAAGGCCAAGAGATCTGAGTTGTTTGGGAAGTGGGCTGCGGCCATAAAAGTAGAAACATTTCTCAATGTCGGCTACAAATATAGTCGAAATGACGTGATTTGTAGCGATCACTTCACGGAGGAGTTGGGATCGAGGTTGACTTGCGGGCCAAACTCACCGGCTCGAAGCCGAGAAATATACTGAAAGAACATGCCGTTCCTTCAGTATTTTCACATCGACCAGCGGTGGCATCACGTTCATCGACAGCTTCACGAATTGCCGCATTGGAATCCAGAAAGCTGAGTTAATTTTGATGTTTTTCCTGTATGATACGATCGACTTTTGATGTATGTTTTCGTTTCGGTCCTAGCGTGATTTTTCTCACATGCACGTTCTGCCTAGTCTTTCTCGCAGACCGCTTATCTGTAACTCATGGAGGGTAAACTCCATGGATATACACACTGTACATGTATTGTACCAATTACCATGGAGGAAGAAGGGGGGGGGGATATACGTACCGTGCCGTATTTTTATTTGTGCTGCAACAAGACCATGGAGCTAGGCCTAATTTACACGTTATCGGAACGCGACTCCAGTCGCCCACACTGTTTATTCCCTGGTCGCTGACCGCAACTCCTGTCACCCAGCGCTATTGTGTGCATAGCATACGCTGGGAAGTGCATGACCCCTGACCCCCACTAAGCTCCACACAGCTTCGCTAACGTGTACAACTGAAATCTCTCCAAAACATCGACCATCTCTTGAATCATTTCTCGTATTTTCCTATTAAAATTACGCGAGCTGAAACAAAAGCCGGACACAGTGGGCTCCCAGTCATAGTTGTCGGACCTTTATTAAACTCAGCCCCTGGTGTATAAGTTATTTTAGGCCTACTTGTTTAGCTGTTATAACAGGGCGCCATTCGGCGAAGATCAAGAAAACAGAGAACCAAAATTGAGCAGCGTTTATTTTGTTACAGATACCAACGTAATGTACACGTGTACAGTAGTACATTACAAGTAGGACAACGTGTACATTGTACACGTGTACAGCACAGTAGTAGTGTGTACATTACATGTAGTACACAACGTGTACATAGTACGTGCACTGTACATGTACAGTCCGTGCAACGTATGCAATCAGGAAGCCGTGAAAGTGTTTGTAGATCAAGACTATACGCAATCCCCAAGAATAATTCAAATAATGACCAAAGCGAAAAACAATAAATCTGCAAAGGATTATAAGATTATTTTCTCACACATTGAGGTATAATTCTTTTTTAAATGTTGATTAATATTTGTAGTTTAAATTAAAATGATTGAACAAGCCTAACTGACCAATCAGACAGGGTCGTCTCCGCCGTGATGTCATACCCCCGCAGTGACCTTCCGGGAATTTCGAAAGCATGGCGGGTTGAGGGAACGCGAATTCGACCACCGAATTCCATGATTTTTCCCTCTTTATGAAACTCATAGGTGAAACTCATAGGTGAGTTGCACATGGGTAATTGTAGGTTGGTTTTATCAACCAAAGAGATAAGCCAACTATTTTCTCTGGGTTTCATTCTTCTTTAAGGCTTTGCATGGTGGGTGAATCAATATAGGAAGGTTTGCGGTGACACCATGTATAAGGTCTCTTAACCACTTCGCGCCAGGGTTTTTTTTCCAGCGCAGATGACCGCCTTATGGGGGTTTTTGAACAATGCATCATTTTCAAATCTCTCTAAAACAATCGGAACAATATATTTCTGTGAAATACATCGATAAGTGTATACTATGGGTACAAGAGAGTAAAGCCTGGCACAATTTGGACGTCGTTGTGGCTTTTGTCAAGAGATTATCCGTTCGAAAAAGGGCCCATTATGCGTCGTCAATGGACCGTAACGGACTTGTGTGTGTGTGTGTGCGTGTACGGTGCTGTCAATCCCTGACCGCAGACTCCAGCCTCCACTCAAGGGAGTCAAATCTTCGAGTTGGTCGGCCACAACTGAGCGTACAGATTATGGTAAAGAATGTGGGGGGAATTCAAATGCCAGACCGACGACCGTTGGGCTGTGTGGCATGCAAAGACAATGTCCCCTGCGTGCTTTCAGCGGCAGCGTGTTATCCCACGATCCTCCACAGTAAAAGTCCCACAATTGCACAATTACTGCTGCTAATCTTGCAATTCATGTGGCAACTTGCGTCATAAAGGGTCTTTGTACTGATTCGTATTGCTTTGTTCTAAGCTGAAAATAGTCTTTGTTTAGAATGTGGACAATAGTGGGGCCCGGAATCGGACGGCCACGTCGCATAGTCAAGCCAATGGAGCTCCAGATTCAGAGGTCCCGGCGTAAAGTGGTTAAAGAAGAGGTGTGGTTCTGAAAGAACCAAACTCTGGCCGTCATCAGGAGAAACATTCTGATTGAAATCTTTAAGAGACATTATACATGGTGTCACCACAAACCTTCCTATACATAATTGATCTTCTTTTTGTGTTAATTTAAGTTCCCAAAACTTCCAAAGTACTATCAATGGCACATCCTGGTGTACACAAGAGGGGATAAATAATACCGTCCCAAATTCTACTCGTTCGTCTTTTACCTGAGAGGCTCAAAGACCAGGCAGAGATGGTTGCGATGGAAGAAGTGCCTGAAGAGGCGCACGCAATGGAACTTGTCGTCTCGGTCCGTGTCATTCAGCCTCTTCAGATAGTCCAGCTCCTTGAGACCCGTCTTGTGCCTGCATCGGGAAGGCAAAGAGGGCACCATCTTGAAGTGATATCAAAATAGCGCCAACTGCTTCCAATAATTATTCTACACGCGGGTTCGAATCCCGCCCGAGCTGCCTGAAATTTTTTCATCAGGCATTGGACAAAGCACTGAGCATTCAGTGTTTATCACGTCGAACTAGGGCAAAACCTCATTGAATTACATTCTCCTTTACGCAAAACATAATGTTATATCTGCTTACAATAGTTCGGGGTAGGGCAAATCCCCCATTGAATTACATTCACATCCATACAAATCACCAGGTAAGCGGGCAAAGCACTGAGCACACAGTACTTACAACACGTTGGGGTAGGAAAAAAACCTCATTGAATTACATAAAGTGATATACAAAAATGTTCCAAACTGCTTACTGACTAAAATTACCAAAATGCAAATCTCAAAAATTTAGTGAGCCTAGTGTTGCGACATCCCAGTTATTTCCAAAACCGGGAACCGGTGTCGCTGAACTGGTCGGGAACCGGTGTCCCGATTTTCTCCGATCATAATAGGTTAAAATCTAACTCTATAAGGAATAGCGTGTGCTCCAAATTCATGGTTGTAAATTTGTAACATCTTTTTTTCCTCATAAATATCGTGAGTTTTCAATAAACTACTCAACCTGTGATTTGTCTCATATATTCCCTCACTAAAATTTGTTTGCAGCCTTCAGCACTCTTTTGATCACGGCAAAATCATAAAATTATTTTTTTTTTTATTAATATTTATTTCCCGAAAATACACTTTATGACACTCCACTTGCGTGACGTCACTAAGATCAATATTCATGAGGCAAGCTTGGAGGGAATGTCCCACACACGCCCGATAGACGTTCAGCTGTGTTTGGATTTGTATTTTTTCATGAGGAGCAAAACCACAATCGTCATCACTGGAGTTTGACTCCGACGACCGACCTCGCAAACACGTGTTAACGATGGCTCTCGCCAGTTGTTACGCGCTGTTCGGTCGTAACAGCGCGCTGTCCAATCAACAGACGTCTGTCTCGCGTGAGACGGACTTTCTTATTCAGCTAACTTCAACGCCCGCACTTGGCCCCAGCGTTGCAATACTATTATATGGAGGGACAAAACCAAACTCAATCATGCCGAAGGTTTCGCGCCTGATCCTGGTCGGATCGAAAAGTTCGTTCGTTTAGAAAAAAATGCGCGCTGTGGCTGCAACGCTGTGTGTCTGCCCTAGAGCTCTATGGTGCCTGCATACAACCATGGAGCACGTGTAGGCCGCGCTGGGGTGAGTGCGCGCGCAGCTCGCTAGCCAACATGACCTTCCATATGCACAATTCATTTTGAGAACGAAAAGGAAATAAAGGTTGCCTCGACTTTCGTACGACATTTATGAGCAGTTGAATTTAATACGATGGAGGGACTTTTGAAAACCCTTGACTTTAACATACTTTTCGATGTTTAATTTTTTCTTTGGATTGACTTTGATTTTTTTTTAACTACTATGGGAAAACCAGCAACCATAGCTTTGATGCACACCGCTATCAATTATATACTACCCTATTCAGCAACAATAATGCAACCGCCGTTTTGGAAAACCAGAACCGGGTTCGATCGGGACGGTCGGGAACCGGTGTGACCGACCGAACCGACCCAGCCTTAAGTGGGCCTGACATTTCGATCCTAGCAAGACCTTTCTCCAAGGCAGAGTGACAAGGACATTGAATTACATTCACATCCATACCAATCACCTAGCAGTCGGGCAAAGCACTGAGCACACGGTTCTTAAAACAAGCTGGGGTAGGGCAAAACTCCCGCTGAGTTTTCTCTGCCTGTGCGATGCGAGAGTGGACTCTCCTTCCCCTCCAAACCTCCTGCACAGTGATAAGCACACTCACATGAGCTCATTGTTGCGGATGATTTTGATGGCGACATCCTGCTGGGTCCTCGCAGAGTCTCTGGCTCGGACCACGTTGCTGAACACGCCCTGCCCGGTGTAGCCGTACACGTTGTAGCGCTTGTCCAACAGCTCGCCGACACGAACACCTAACAACAATCATCAGTGATCACAAAAGTTAGAGGGCACGACGTTTCGATCCTAGCGGGACCTTCTCAAAGGTAGTCAGGCAAAGGCCTTTGAGAAAGGTCAGGATCGAAACGTCAGGCCCTCTCATTTTTGAGATTGATGTATTGCAGGTCATTTTAGTCAGTGAGCAGTTGGCAACAGTTTTTTCTTATTTACTTCAATAATCAGTAATATGCAAAAATGTTGCAAACTGCTTCCTGACTAAAATGACCAGCAAAATATACATCTCAAAATTTAGAGGGCCTGAGGTTTCAATCCTAGCAGGACCTTTCTCAAAGGTGCCCTACCAGCTATCCCCTTTGTCCTCTGTCTGTCATCCGTGTCCCTGTTACTCTTCCCTTCCTATTTTTTTTTCTTTGTCATTCTGCCTTTGAGAAGGGTCCTGCTAGGATCGAAACGTGAGATCAAAGAAAAGGCCAGGGGTTAGGTCCTGCCCCCCACCCCCCTCAACTGGGGACAGAGAAAACAATCAAGCTTGGGGCACTTAGAGAACTTGACTTCCTTTTAAGAAGGACACAATATCAGATTCATCCAGTTCTCAAATTGTTCTCCGGTACTTCTCAAGTGATAGGAATACTCACGGTAGTATCCCTCCGCATCGTCCCAGTTGTCAGTCAGGCTGGGATTCTCGTTTGCGGTCTGACCCAGCTTCTCGACGGTTGGACTCTGGCGATAGACAACCAAACAGACAAACAGACCAACAATCACCATTAGGATGCAAACAAGTAGACGCACTCACTTGATAGGACGCACTCACTTGATAGGACACACTCCTCACTTGATAAGGACAGGACACATGCGCTTGATAAGGTTTTATCCACATGGCTGTTAGAATTTGGAATAGTCTCCCTGACCATGTCATTGGTACAATCTCCTGCTCTGGTCTTCAAGCCTTTAAAGGCAGAGTACATACATTTCACCTTACAGGCTTACATAATAAAACAAATTTATGCTTTATGCTTTATTTTACCATCACTATAATATATAAGTTATCTTGTGAGATGCTGTGGACCATTGATTGGCCTTCGGGATTTTTTTCTGAAATTCTGGAGGGCTAAAAATTAAAAAGTGGGTTTTCTGGCCCACTGTCAAGTAACATGCACAAATATTGCAAACTACTTACTGACTAAAATGAGAAAAAGGCAAATCTCAAAAATTAGGAGGTCCTGGTGTTTCGATCCTAGCAGGACCTTTCTGCCTTAGAGAAAGGTCCTGCAAGGATCAAGATGTCAGTCCCTTCCTCAGGTACATAACTTGCAAACTGTGGCTTTTCATCTTTAAGTTCTGACTAAACGTTCAATGACAGAGGCAACTTTAAAATGCAACGGCACTGAGTTCTCTGCAGCTTATACTTACGTCGTAACTATCCCCAAACATATCTTTCTCACTGAACATATCCATTCCATTCCGTGATTGAGCTGGAAATGAGAAGCAAAGAAGCCACTATGCATAAAGAATGGGTCGTACAAAGCTCATCATGCCAAGGCTAGGTCGGGTCAAAAGCACTGGTCCCTCCAATACTGTACTGAACCTTGATTGAACATTGTCCATATTAGTTTTGGAAGCATTATCATGACTCTCATGACTCTCTCAGTGGGATTTTTTTTAGGACTTTGGAAGTTAAGAGTACTTAGACTGAAAAAAGGGGAAATGTTTGATGTTCATCAGGTATAAATAAACCTATGATCAGATGATAGTTGGAATACAGCAGTCTCCTGACGACGGGAAGAGTACACACAACCCGAAACGTTGAGCTACCGGCTCTCTTTAGAGCCACACTCCTTCTTGAAAGAGAAGTGCTAGATGGTGTCACCGCAAACCTTCAACTTAGGACATGATGTAAAAAGAAAACCACTTGAATACTCAGAGTAACACACTGAATCGTTGCAAAATGCTAAGTGACGTTACCATCAAAGAGCAGATGCCTTATAGGAAGGCCTTGCTTGGATCAGAACATCATAGAATCCCTGATCATGGTTTGATCCCTAATGGGACTCTTTCTCACAGAGCCCGTCGGAAATTGATTGATTGCACCCTGTAGGTCACGTGACCTATAGTGGGGACCAAACAATCACCAAACTTGGCGGCCCCCATATATCAAGGTGCCACTGTTGTAAAGTACATGATGATTGTTGTGCTAGTTTGTTTGATCGAGGCTTTTCTTTCTCAAAATCTATTTTGCAGTTTGTAACCGAGACCTTATGAGGCTATAGTTCTTACCTTTAGTGTCCGCCTTGGAGGGCTGCGCTGGGTTGGTCTCCATGGCTGCTGGTTCGGGGGAGGCAGTCGGTGGCTCCGGCTGGTTCGGGTCGGGAGAGAGCCGCTCTCCGTCGAGCACGGCAGGATCGGTGGAGACTTCTCCAGAGTCCGGCAAAGCGCCCTCTGCCGTCGGTGCTTGCTCTCCATCGTCCAGTCCCAGTCCGGGTATCTTCACAATCTTGTCGTCATCTTCTTCTTCGCCATCCTCCTCCTCCTCCTCCTCCTCCTCCTCCTCCTCCTCCTCCTCCTCATCATCACTTTCGGACGAGGACGCAGATGACGAGGATTCCGCACTCTCTTGGGTTTGGGGGGTGTTCATGCCGGAGGTTGCGATGGATTGCTCCGGTGTGGACACGCCCAGCTCCGTGGCAGTTGGGGCAACGGGTGCATTCAATTTCTGCAGATACCCCCCCAAACAAAAAATGACAAGCAGCAAATGAGGGAATACTTATCACTACAATCCTATGGCCATGAGACAGAGACAGAGAGTAAGATAGTATAGTCATGTTTTCAATGGACTTCAAAAATGGGAAATTTAACGGAGACGATGGTTACATTGGAAACGGGTAAATCTTACTGCTATTTCCACTTACTGAGTCAGGAAGTTTATCCGAAACATTGGTGAAAGTAACCGTGCTTGCAATATGGCGTGACCTTTGCGTGCTCATACCGTCTGAGCTATCCAGCCCTTAGATGGCGGCCTTTCCAAATAGTCAACTAGTCTCTGCCGGGGTGGGGGGGGGCGCCCGTCACAAGCATTTAACCATGAGTTGCAACATATCTCCAGGGATCATGCCCCTGATTTCAATCAGCTGAATCAATTGTTGCAAACCTAGCTACAGCAGATCGGGGATCGCACAAAGTGGAAGCAGCTCATTCAATTCAGGTCAAACAAAATCACGGAAAAAAAGAAAAAAAACTGACCGGGAACTTTTGCCCAGTTTAAAAAAACGGCAAAGAGAATGTTTTTATCATTTACACGATACAAGGGAAACGTTTTGAGCAAAGTAAAATTTTGAGTTTTGCAGCCAAAGAGAAGGAGGTGTCAGGGTGTTTTCTTGATATACATACTCTCAGAAGTTCCTGTCGCTGTTTGCGTCTCCGCTCGATAATCGTTTCCTCGTCTTCCTCCTCCTGGAAGTCCACATCCTGCAATCTAAGGAGAGGAGAAACTTGTGAATGATGAAATAGACTTGGCCCTTTCCAATGACAGAAAGACATTCTCGAAACAATGGAAATACACACTAGGCATGAGTGAATGATGCCTCTAATGCCAAACTGCCTCAAACCCCCCCTCCCAAATTGCCTTTTTTTTTTAAATGATTGGGAAGTAAATTGGAAGAGAAACTTTTCTTCTGGAATGGGACTTGAACCCAAGACCTCCGGCTTAACGTTAAGTCAGCAGTCTTGGTCCAAACAAATTTTTCTTTACCAATTTTTCATATTGTTTGAAAACAAGTAAGTTTTTCTTTATTCTAATCGAAATTCGAGGGCAAAGCATTTTTTTCTTAACAATAACATAAAGAAAAAGAAGAAGTAGTGGCTAAGAAATTTTGACTGGAGCAGGACTCGAACCCGAGACCCTCTGGTTTTGCATACCAGCGCTCTTACCATCCAAGCTATCCAGCCCTCAGATGGCAGCCGGCCCAAAGAGTAAAACTTTATTTTTGTCGGGGGTCAAGGTAATTTTTGATTGCCATTGCTTACTCTTCGTCGGAGGACTCTGCGCGGGCCTTCAAGCCCTCGGACAGGCTGCCGGCAAACTTGTCGTCCGGCGCGCGATTGCCGCGGCCACGCCTCCGGTCGTAGCCCATGCTGCCGCGATCCCTCCGGCCACCGCCGCCGCCGTAGCGGTCCCGACGCCTGCGGTCGGGACTCCGCGACCGCCGGCGGTGGCCACCGATGACCGCGTCCCTGGCCATCGACGGTGGCAGCGGCGAGCGCGAGCGCGGGGAGGGGCGGCGTCGGGGGGGTTGCGGTGGCGGCGGGGAGTGGGGACGGTCTGACGCGGCGGGGCGGCCGCTCCGGTGAGGGGACTTGCTCCCCCGGCGATGGGAGTGGCGCCCGGGGGAAGGGGAGCGACGGGGACTCTGCTGTCGGAGACTCTCCAGCGTGATGACCAGCCTGAGGCAAAACACAGACAAACAAAAGATGGAGTTTAGCAAGAGAGCAGAGTCATTATCATCATCAAGACGTGCACCATGACACCTACAAGTATAGTGAAGAAGTTGATGCTTCGCTGCAAGATTTGTGAAGATTTACCCAGGGGTGGTTGCCTAGTGGACGACAAGGATATAAAGTAGCTCAACCATCAGAGAGTGTATGAAAAGCTTTAGGAAGATCCAGAAAGTTGGAAAATGATATGAGAGGAACAGATAGAGAATCGACAAATGCTAGCAACCAAATCTCATTTCATTCACGAGCATTTTATTTCACTTGGCTACAGCAAAGTACTGTAGTTTTAAAGTTTTCATTTCAAAAAAAGGTTTCTTTCCCATTTAAAAATAAATTTCCCAGGTCAGTTTTTCCTTAAAAAATTGTATTTATGAACTTAAAAGCTGACAGTAATGACGACAATCCTGCTTCTAAACTTTTTTAGTACACATGGAGAAATTCATTCCAAGACTGAATTTGGACAGAGAGATAGAGAGAACATTTCTATTTTCTACAATAATTGATCTGCTTACTTTTGTTTTCGACGAGGGGATCGGCTTCGACTCTTCTTCCTCGGGGACGTTCGGGGAGATCGACTCCTTCGCCTCTTCGGCGATCTACTCATGCCCGGAGAGAGCGCCCTCTTGGAGGGCAACTCGTCCACGTCGACGGGCGATGGCAGGCGCTTCCTGTCCCGCGACCGGCTGCGCGACCGCCTTGCGGCCCGCCTGCCCGCGGCGTGCTCGCCTACTCTCCGCTGCCGGTCTGACGACGACGCCGCCACCGCCTCAGTACGCTCCCTCGGCTTCCTGCTTGGAGGCGGGGAGGTCGGCGATCGGCTGGCACGGCCCCTCTTCGGCCGGCGGTCGCGGCTGGAGCTCCTCCGCCGCCTACTACTGGACTCCCGGTGCCTGTCACCACTGTTCTTGGAGCGTGCGGGCGACTTGGAGCGGGCTCCGGGCCGCCGGAGCTGGCTCTTGCCGCTCTCCTCGTACTCTTCCACGATGATGACGTCGTCGTCCGAATCCTCCCTCGGCTGGGAGTCACCGCCGGCAACCTTCTTGGCTCCGTCCGGGGATGCGGCCCCGTCCGACGAGAGGTAACCCTTGGCGATGATGGACATCCCCGAGGCCTGCTTGAGCTCCTCCTCGTTGGCCAGGCCGAGATCGTTCAGGAGGGCGGCCTGCAGGAGCTCTTTCTGCTTCTCGAGGTCGGCCAGAGCCCTGGTGTCCTCCCCTTCCTCCTCGTTGTCCGGCTCAGCGTACGGCACCACGCCTTCCTTCCGCGACTCGCGCCGACTCTTCTCGCGCCGGCCACTGCGGCTCTCGCTGTGTTCGTCGCCGCCGCCGCCACTGCGCGAGGACTTCTTGTGCTTGCGCTTGTGCCGGCGCGACTTGTGGCCGTCCCCGCGCTCTGACGAGTGCTTGCGGTGCTTCTTGCGGTGGTGGTGGTGGTGGCGGTGGCGCTTCTTATGACGATGCCGGTGCTCACCGCTTTTGCCGTCATCAGCACTGGCCTCCACGCTGCCCTTCTCCACCTCCGATTTCGCCTCGGCCTCCGAGTCTGACTCACTCGCCGAGCTGGAATGAAATGAGACAAAGCATCACCATTGTCAACGGAGCTTCCGGTATGTTCACTCCTGAGTTGAGCTCGATCTTGGTCTGGGTCTAATCAAATGGTATGCGGAGACTGCAGTCTACCCACAGCTGGCCTATCAGGAGTCGTTAGTGCCCAAAAAGAGTGGCGCCAAATTCTACATAACAACATTGCCCATCCAAACTGGTACTGGTAGTGGTATTATAAATAAGAATAGATATCCTTACACTCGCAGACTGTAACATCTGGCAAAAAAAAGTTTATATAAATTACAATCAAGATTGTTTTTCTACTCGCTTGAGTTGGAAGCCCTCGTTCAAGTCAAGACATATCTATGATCTAACAACCATTCATTATTTTATTTTTAAAAATCCAGAAACTTGATTATGTTAATGTCAAAAACAAGTTAAATCAAGGTTGTTTAAACATTGAGTGAAATCAATGACTCAATTAGTCAATGTCATTCACTCATTTATGATTTAAATAAATTACATATTAATTGATTATTTATTGTCATTGAAAGAAACACACAAAACCTAGAGCATAAACTAAACGACTACCTTTTAATTTTTTTTGATATGCATTGTGAGTTATATACTTTGGATTCGCCCATATGTTGGTAGTTTATATTTTCCGGTCAATTTGCCGTTCAAGCGCAGGCCAGAAATAATAAATGCCCATTTAGTATCAAGTTACTCGGACCAGATTTCCGTGCAAACTTTTGCATAAGTTAAATGTGTAGTCTTTATCATAAATCTGTATCGAACATTAAACAGAAATAACAGAAGAAAAAAATAAACAGATTACTTGGATGCAATTTCTGATGAATTTACCTGCTGGAGGCGTTGGCCTCATTTCCCTGAAGAAATTGTTCTTCGATAATAATCCGCTTGTCCGCCATGTTTCTCTTTTCAACGAATTCAATGCCGAGCAGTCTGGTGGCCGCCAGTCCACCACACTATGCAATGCAACGTGGAGGTGGAGGCGGGAATGCGATCGTATAACGTGCAGTTAACGTTTTGCGTCAACAGAGGGCGAGCTTTCAAAAGTGACTTTTTTCTTTGAAGGGGCGGGGCTTATCCTCATACTAGGGGGGATATCGTTTTGAAATGAAAGTAATTAAATTGTTTGGCTTCGAATTTCTCCCAGGTGTTTTTGTTTTCAACTTGTTTCCTTAACATCAACAAATTTAATGTACCATCCGAACTCGTAAAGAGTTTGGGAAAAAATGATGAGTAAACATAATAACACAAATTTTAATAACAAAAACTGGTAAAAATAACAGAAATGGACAGAAAGGAATATAAAACAAAGACTTGGGCTGCAAAACGTTACTATTTATTGCAACAAAATAGATACCATTAACCACTTTTCATTGATAATCTTGCTTCACACATTCTTTTTAATCATTTTATCAGGTGCTTTAATTTGTCATAAGTGTACTTCATTTATCTCAATATTTTTATATATTATTTATGCAAGGAAACAAATATTCACACATTCAACCACAGTTGAAAATTTTCATCACATTGTGCTATTTGGCATTCATAAAACATGATCTGTGAATAAAAATAACTCTTTTTTCAAAATCACAATTATGCCACATCCCATAGTTCCCCATAGCTGTTATGGGTCATAGGGTGGAGTACCAGTTCTTTGATAAAATAATTATGTCTGAAGTTCAAATCCCAAAGCTCTTAAGGACTCACTCAGAGTCAAGGTTTTATCTCTTGTACGACAGTATGATGTGATGATGTTTATGCTTAAGATCCATTCAATTTGTATTATTCATTGATCAACAAAAGTGGAACAAATGATAAATTATGACATGTCCCCCACTTTTCAAAGCAGTGGGGGGGGGGGTGTGGTCCCCATCTGTTGACACGCACGCTCATTAAGTGTTGAGTTGCTTCTCATCTCTTGCCACTTTTCTTATGTCTGCTTCTCATTCGAGCTGACTTTGCCCGTATGTGCTTGGGGTTCATCTTGGTGGCGCTGGTACTGACAGGCTCCTCGGTCAGGGAGTGCCGCCTCTGCGAGGTGAAGCTCTTGCCCGGCAGCTGGCCGTCGCGGCCCCGGCTCTTGGGCCGCGAAGACGTCGCCCCGACAGCCGCCGTCGCAGTTCTCGGGCGCGGGGGCCTGTCGCCGCCACCGCCGCCTGTCGGGGAAGATAGCTCGAGCCTGGCCATACTGTCGCCGACGCCACTCGCCGTAACTGCCGAGATGGGCCTCGCCTTGCGCGTCTGCTGCCTGGCGCTGCTGAACGTAGCGAAGGCGGACTTGGGCCGGCCCAGGACCGCCGCGTTGGAGTTGATGGTGGACTTGCGGGACGGACTACGGCCCGGCGTGCAGGCTCTGCACGGCTTGGGTTTGGCGGCAGAGAGGGAGCCCTCACCGGCCCCCTCCTCCTCCTCCCTCGGCTGGCGGATGTGGAGGTGGTAGCCGAATTCGGTGCACTCTCCCCGGCAGTGCTCCTGTTTGCAGCGCAAGCAGCCGGCGGCGTTCGAGGAGGGGGAGGGCTCCTGCTTTAAACCGGGGCAGTCCCCGGCGCAGACCGTCCGCAGACAGCCGGGGGAGCAGTTCCGGCTCTGCCTGGGCCGGGCCAAGGCGCTCTGCGCCCGCTCCGTGGGTATCGCCGCCGAGGCGTTCCAGCCTTTCCGGACCTGGGTGGCAGAGGTGGCTCTCCGCTGCGATGGGGTCGGCGTCCTTGGTCCCTTCTCCCACTCGGCGCTGGCCGCCTGTAGCCGCTCCATCTCGATCAGCCGGTCGATGAGCTTGCCCTCCAGGCCGTCCGGCATCGCCCGCACGGCGTGCCGCCAGTCCTCTTTCAGAAGGCTCAGCTCCAGCAGATCCAGGTAGCAGAAGGGTGCGCTCAGCGCCTCCGGGTACGGCTCCTGCTTCTTTGCCTTGCTGGCGCTCGTCCCACGGTGGGCGAACCTCCCCCGCCGGTCGTGGATGTCCAGATCCTCGGCGGGGAGGTCGAAGCTCGGCGGAGTTCGGACCCTGTACACCCGAGGTGCCTCGTCCACGTCCTCGTCGCCGTCTTCTGAATCTCCGGAATCGGCAACGCCCGGCTTGGCGTCGTAGGCGACGATGTCAAAGGGTCCCGGGTGTGCTGCGTCTGCGCCGGTCTGCTGGGCGTCACTGAGGGCACCAATCATCCGCGGGGTGAGCTGGTCAAACTTGGAGGCGCTGGAGTGCGGCTCCTGAGGAGGGTGCGGCCGGTTCCGCCGGGAAGTGGCGGAGGAATTCCTCCGTCTGAAAGGAAGGAAGAATTGGGCTGTGAGCGGAAATTCCAAACGAAAAAAAATTAAATTGAAAGGCACTCATCCAGCAAATTACATACACTGAGTTATTGAATAAAAATCTCTTTTGCCATTTATGAAACACAACCAAGACATTTTCCATGCAAATCTTATTGTTGGGTCTAAAATTTAATTTCTACCTTAAAACATGAAATTATAATTATTTATTATTCTGGTGCTGTTTTCAAAAATTGTATTACTTTACTTATACATTTTATATTTCTCGTCACACCTAATTAGGATTTGAGAATCTTATGACTTGGAGAGAGGGTTGCACTGACCTCCTGCTAGATTTTTGGACCGGGCGACATTGCAGAGCTTCGCCAGCGTCGAGGGAGTAAGCGCCCGCTGCAACACTGATGCTGGGCGGCTGGTGAGGAAGGTTGGCAGCCAGCTGTGATGGATGTACGACAGCTCCCTGTCCATCACCCTGGGTAAGTGCACAGATAAAGAATAATCACTAGCAGGACCTTTCTCAAAGACAGCTCATCTAAAAAGTAGACGGCCTGACAATCTCGGATCCTAGATTCTTAGATCCTAGCGGGACCTTTTTCAAAGGCAGAATGCCTCTACTTGTTAGAGATTTTCATTTTGGTCTTTTAAGCAATTAAGCATTTTGCAAATTTGTTGTCTATTACTCTATGAAATTTTTTTTTTATTTGGACCATTCTCTTTTTTTTTATTCAAACATTTCACGGACTGCCCTGAGTTAAAAATCCAAAGATATACAAAAATAGAACAAATACAGGGCCTGAATTTTTTTGGAAATGTTAGGAGGATCTTTCTAAAAGGCAGAAGGAAATGAGCAAGGCACTGACAGAATTTGAAACATCAGGCCCCCACCCCTGTTTTGTTTAGGTCTATATATTTTGGGGTACAAACAGGCAGTTTACGACATTTCTGGATTAATATTCTGTTTACTCACTCGGAAGCTGTTGCTATGGCACTTGTTGATCTGTTGGTTGATCTCGCGAACTTGCTTCGACAGCTTGTGGAATGTGTCCTGGAAAAAATGTGACGATTATTTTTATTTTGCTACAATAATAATTTGGCTAATCCATCCAAATACAAAAAATACTATTTTTTCTATAGAAATATTCAGTGAGCTCCACTTACCTGCGTGATCTTGTACATGGTGAGATCTGGAAAGTTAATGACAAAAAATTGTTTCACGTCAGCAAATTCTACTTTTATAAGAAACGTCCACCTAGGATTGAAATGTCAGGCCTTAAAAAATAAATATCAATAGTTCAATAATATTCACAACAACACAAGAAGGGTTACTTTAGCTGAAAGTCTAATTGAACTGATATGGTAAATCACTGTGCAAGACAGAAGTTAGTGAAGCACAAATATTTCAAGATGTACATCATAACCTTCCGATTTCAACGGGGGGGGGGGGGGTTGGGATTTTGTAGGATTTGTCTACTCATTTCTACTCACCATGGGGATCATTCTCACAGTCTTGTCTGTAGCTTGTCCAGGTTTTCCACTTGTAAGTAGCCTTGGCAGAGAGTATAGCACAGAAATCACTCATTGGTAACATTCTGCTGGTGTACGTTATGGCCATGACATTGGCAGGCGCAATCCTAACAGAAACCAATACACGTACTGAGATGAGGCATGGCAAAAGGATGCCATCGAAGGGCTGGATAGCTCAGAGGGTAAGAGACCTGGTACTGTGCATGCCAGAGGTCTCGGGTTCAAGTCCTGGTCCAGTCAAATTTACTTTCTATGCTATTTTCATCTTGGAATGTTCTAGTCCTTTGTCTGTCTGTCTATCTGTCTTTCTGTCAGTCCATCCGTCTGTCTGTCTGCCTGTGTCTGTCTGCCTGTGTCTGTCTGCCTGTGTCTGTCTGCCTGCCTGCCTGTGTCTGTCTGTCTGCCTGCCTGTCTTGCTGTCTGTGTCTGTCTGCCTGCCTAGCTCTCTGTCTGTCTGTGTCTGTCTGCCTGCCTATCTGTCTGTCTCTCTGTGTCTGTCTGCCTGTCTAGCTGTCTGTGTCTGTCTGCCTGCCTAGCTGTCTCTCTGTCTGTGTCTGTCTGTTTTTCTGTCCGCCCACCTGCCCGCCTGTCTGCCCCTCCGTCTGTCTGTTTGAAAAAAATAGCTTCCAAATAGCTTCAATGACCGATGATCCAGCTTGGTATGGTCAGCCTCACCTCATCCACGCCGGCACATCTGGAGGGGAGTGAGTGCAATCTGGGGCTACCATCTCGTGGGGCCGGTGGGTGGTGACCCCTTCCTGGTGGTGGGGAGACAGTCTGGCCGTACTTCGCCCACGTGCCGCCTATCATTGGCTGGCTCATTCTGCTGGCTCGTGACGTCGCCGATGACTGTCGCTGCGGAAGTTTCCTAAGTTATCCAATCAAATAAGTTCAGTAGGCATAAAAAATAAGGACGGCCGCATGTTTCGATCCTAGCAGGACCTTTCTCGAAGGCAAGAGATGTTTCGATCATAGAAGGACCTTTCTCAAAGGTAAGAGATGTTTCGATCATAGAAGGACCTTTCTCGAAGGCAGGAGCCTTCTGCCTTCGAGAAAGGTCCTGCTAGGATAAACAAATCAGGCCCTGTCACTCCTAAATTTAATGTTAATTTATTATTATTTTTTTTTTAAATCATTTTAGTGCCCTCTATTTTTTTACTCAAATGAAGGGACTAGGGTCTACAGTTACTAAGACTAGAATGATTCTAATCAAGTTTCCCCCCCACGAAACTTACCCGCCATGGAACGCCCGGAGATGGCCTCGTTTGCTGGAATCAGGGGCAGGCCAGCACTGGCTGTACACCGTGCTCAGGAGGTTCATGCTGCCAGTGTCATAATATGGTCCCACACCTTGGGTCATATCGGCCGATGGCTCCCCCAAAGGAAACGTCCGAAGCGGACTATCACATTCACAAAACCGTGCTGTCTGCTGAATTGCAGTCTGAAGAATAAGGAATAAAAAACGTTCAGTTGCTGACTCTTTTCAGAGCCACACAAGAGATGATATACATTTTATACATGATATATATTTGATTAATGGCGTCACTAAAAAGGTTCTACTACTGCTTGGATCGAAACGTCAGGCCCTCTAACTTTTGAGATTGATGTATTGCAGGTCATTTTAGTCAGTGAGCAGTTTGCAACAGTTTTTTTTTGGTATTTACTTGAACTTTCACAAACCTTGCAAACCTTCAAAGTTCAAATCGTATCCCTCTGCAAATTGCTTGCTGACTAGTACAACTTACTTAGTACTACTACTACTAGTACTAGTAGTAGTACTAGTACTAGTAGTACTAGTACTCAGTAGACAGTAGTAGCCATGGCTAAACTAGTGACTACAACTAGTACAAAGACCTGAATTATTTGAATCAGACACAGTTCAAGAACCTCACATCTTCGATTATGACACTTTGGAAGAGCCACAAATCGTTTAATGATTTATGAATGAATTTTCAATGAAATTTGTTACTAGTTAAGTTAAAAAAGTAAAAAAACTAACTTAGTAATTGTATAAGTTTTAAAATATCCATTTTCTTATTAATATCAAACTATTAGAATTAAAAATTTACAAACTAATTCACTTTCTAAAAAATAGTAAACAATTTAATTCATTAGCAGAGGAAATCATGAAATAAATCAATGTTAGGCCATGGGCATGGCTACGTTCCTCGGCTACTTACAAAACATGTTGTGTACTTACTTTATCTCGAATTTTATGGAGCTAGTTTCACGTATTTTTCATGAAGTTCGGAAGGCGGTTTCTTTGCTTGACCGATGTCAGCAACATTATGGAAGACGTATGTTCTCTTTGGTTATCGTTAACAAGAATTCAGATTTGCAAAAATTCAGAATTCGTAAATCATTTCTAAAATTCTGAAAACCCCTTTTGCCGGCCGGCGAAGCTGCCATCTCGCTTGCCCGTTGCCTGGGCGCTATTTAATTAAGGGTAGTCTGGTGAGCAGAATGTCTGATAGAATTATATCGGCGGAAACCAGACAAGATCTGTATTTAGGGCGCCACCAAGTGACCAGAGTCCATTATCACCAGCCGCCAAAAGTAAAAAGAACTTTACAAAAATCGGCCCGATTCGCTGATTAGACACCTAAGTATTTGTTACAAGAAACAAAGGAAGAAAAGGGTAAATATATTATTACGTATGTCCTTTAATCTTTGTCAGCCAAGGCGCATTTGTCACGCATTTGGGAAGGTTATTACGTGGGGGTTAACCTTTCAATAAACCAGTTTTCGACGTTCGCAAAGCATCATGGGTATAAATGTGTAATAATCGTAAAACGCATTATTATTAATTTTAACATGTTTTATGGACCTTGTGGTATATAGAAACACATTGTAACAATAGACTAATAATAATATTTTTATTACGCTCCGGTAATTTTTTTCGGGCCATTTGTCAATTAAATTGTTTAAAACTTTCCCCCATTAGTTTTCTTTAACTTTGTTTGATAAAAACAAATCAATGGTCAAAGGGGAAAACTCCCTCACGTGTGCAAAAATAATAACATCAGTCAACACAAAGTTCACGAACAATGTATCTCATAAAAACATGGAAGTCACCTTAAAAATGCACCATTACTTAGATTTTGTATTATACAAATAAAACTATCAAACTCAAGTACACGGACAATAATTATTGATTAAGTTTAACCATAATAATTATTAACTTACGATTACGGACTCGATACTCTTCAATAAGATCAACCTTCAAGCCACCATGTTAAAGGAAACAAAAACGAACTCGTGAAATTTCACACGCGGAGCTATAGCTAGATAATGTGAGCTTACCCACGAAACTTACCCGCCATGGAACGCCCGGAGATGGCCTCGTTTGCTGGAATCAGGGGCAGGCCAGCACTGGCTGTACACCGTGCTCAGGAGGTTCATGCTGCCAGTGTCATAATATGGTCCCACACCTTGGGTCATATCGGCCGATGGCTCCCCCAAAGGAAACGTCCGAAGCGGACTATCACATTCACAAAACCGTGCTGTCTGCTGAATTGCAGTCTGAAGAATAAGGAATAAAAAACGTTCAGTTGCTGACTCTTTTCAGAGCCACACAAGAGATGATATACATTTTATACATGATATATATTTGATTAATGGCGTCACTAAAAAGGTTCTACTACTGCTTGGATCGAAACGTCAGGCCCTCTAACTTTTGAGATTGATGTATTGCAGGTCATTTTAGTCAGTGAGCAGTTTGCAACAGTTTTTTTTTGGTATTTACTTGAACTTTCACAAACCTTGCAAACCTTCAAAGTTCAAATCGTATCCCTCTGCAAATTGCTTGCTGACTAGTACAACTTACTTAGTACTACTACTACTAGTACTAGTAGTAGTACTAGTACTAGTAGTACTAGTACTCAGTAGACAGTAGTAGCCATGGCTAAACTAGTGACTACAACTAGTACAAAGACCTGAATTATTTGAATCAGACACAGTTCAAGAACCTCACATCTTCGATTATGACACTTTGGAAGAGCCACAAATCGTTTAATGATTTATGAATGAATTTTCAATGAAATTTGTTACTAGTTAAGTTAAAAAAGTAAAAAAACTAACTTAGTAATTGTATAAGTTTTAAAATATCCATTTTCTTATTAATATCAAACTATTAGAATTAAAAATTTACAAACTAATTCACTTTCTAAAAAATAGTAAACAATTTAATTCATTAGCAGAGGAAATCATGAAATAAATCAATGTTAGGCCATGGGCATGGCTACGTTCCTCGGCTACTTACAAAACATGTTGTGTACTTACTTTATCTCGAATTTTATGGAGCTAGTTTCACGTATTTTTCATGAAGTTCGGAAGGCGGTTTCTTTGCTTGACCGATGTCAGCAACATTATGGAAGACGTATGTTCTCTTTGGCTATCGTTAACAAGAATTCAGATTTGCAAAAATTCAGAATTCGTAAATCATTTCTAAAATTCTGAAAACCCCTTTTGCCGGCCGGCGAAGCTGCCATCTCGCTTGCCCGTTGCCTGGGCGCTATTTAATTAAGGGTAGTCTGGTGAGCAGAATGTCTGATAGAATTATATCGGCGGAAACCAGACAAGATCTGTATTTAGGGCGCCACCAAGTGACCAGAGTCCATTATCACCAGCCGCCAAAAGTAAAAAGAACTTTACAAAAATCGGCCCGATTCGCTGATTAGACACCTAAGTATTTGTTACAAGAAACAAAGGAAGAAAAGGGTAAATATATTATTACGTATGTCCTTTAATCTTTGTCAGCCAAGGCGCATTTGTCACGCATTTGGGAAGGTTATTACGTGGGGGTTAACCTTTCAATAAACCAGTTTTCGACGTTCGCAAAGCATCATGGGTATAAATGTGTAATAATCGTAAAACGCATTATTATTAATTTTAACATGTTTTATGGACCTTGTGGTATATAGAAACACATTGTAACAATAGACTAATAATAATATTTTTATTACGCTCCGGTAATTTTTTTCGGGCCATTTGTCAATTAAATTGTTTAAAACTTTCCCCCATTAGTTTTCTTTAACTTTGTTTGATAAAAACAAATCAATGGTCAAAGGGGAAAACTCCCTCACGTGTGCAAAAATAATAACATCAGTCAACACAAAGTTCACGAACAATGTATCTCATAAAAACATGGAAGTCACCTTAAAAATGCACCATTACTTAGATTTTGTATTATACAAATAAAACTATCAAACTCAAGTACACGGACAATAATTATTGATTAAGTTTAACCATAATAATTATTAACTTACGATTACGGACTCGATACTCTTCAATAAGATCAACCTTCAAGCCACCATGTTAAAGGAAACAAAAACGAACTCGTGAAATTTCACACGCGGAGCTATAGCTAGATAATGTGAGCTTGCCGGTGTCATGCCAAAGTGTCCCCTGCCAAATAGTGTCCGCTCATTAGCATACTGATCGTTGATTGGTCCAATACGTATGACATTCAACCACTGTGGTTGGGGTATGGTTGCGCACTACACGCATTGTGTATGGTTGCTGGCCTAACACACGCAACATTGGGCACTTTGGTACCGTTTAACCCAAACAACCCTAATCCTAACCCTAAAACCCTAACCCTAATCCTAATCCTAATCCAAACCCTAGCGCTAACGACCCTAATTCCTAATCCTTACCCTAACTCTATCCCTAATGCTAACCATTAAGCGATCAGTATGCTAATGAGCGGACAGTATTTGGCAGGGACACTTCTTGGCAGGACACCTGAATGAACTTTACTAAAGTTTTGACTGTCAGTAGAGGGCGCCCTACTAAAACCACATCCCTCCGTTTCGGTGGTCAGTACATGTAGTCCGACGGTTCGCCTGAGTGAGCCCTGCGCTCAGCATCAGTCCCCTCGTTTTCGGCCAGCACCAACTCCACATTGAGGCGGTCCGTCCCCTGGCCCCGACTGCCCCTGATGACCACGTCCCTGATGTCCAGTCTCCGCTGGGGGCTGACCGAGGCGAAGAAGTCGGAGAGGCGGATGGCGAAGTTGGGCAGTTCCTCCTGGCGTTCGGTCGCCTCCCTCCCGGCCGAGTCCACCACATTGACGGGCAGGAGGCGCCTTCGCACCGGGCCCGGGCCCGAGGGCTGGCCGTCTTTGACGGTCGTGTGCAGGGCGCGAACCTCCCTGCTGGCCGCCACCTCGCCGTTGTGGTCGATCTCGTAGGCATACTTGAAGGCCATGCTGAGCGTGCTAGTGCCGGTCTCGGGAGGTCTGGACGCCGCCTCCCTTGCCTCGGCGTGGCTCAGGCACTGCATTTGGTTAATCGGGGACTGGTCTGGGTCACCGTAGTGCTGCTGCTGCTGTTTTTGTTGTTTTTGTTGTTGTTGTTGTTGTTGTTGTTGTTGTTGTTGTTGTTGTTGTTGTTGTTGTTGTTGTTGTTGTTGTTGTAGGTGGTGGTGGTGGTGGTGGTGGTTGTGGTGGCTGTGGTGGTGGTGTGTTTCTCGTCCCGAGGAGGACGAGGTGATGGGATTCAGAACTGCGGAGACGGTGGCATTACTGGCGGGTCCCGGCAGCTCCTTGGCCGCCGACGAGCGATCGGGGATGCTGCTGACCATGACGCAGTCGTCATCATCCTCGTCGCCCTCCTCCGAATGGGTGATCGTCTTGGGCATCACCACGAAGCACAAGTCCCCCCTGACCCGTGGGTCTGACAATCTGGTCTGGGGCTCGAGTGCCCACGGCCTCATGGCAGCGGGGACGGCACTGCGCTCCTCCGGTTCGGAGACGGCATGGCTGCTCGCCCGGGTCTCCGAGTACCACCGGAACGGGGCCAGGTGGTGGCCGCTCTGCATCTGCCCAGCGTCGTCGTTCGAGGTCATGCCGTCTGGTTCCGGTTGGGGGAGGGCGGACGGTGCGACCGGCACCTTTAGGAGGGCGTTGGCCTTGTCGTCGGGCGAGTGGACGGCGGCGTGGTCTGCCGACGGGCCGCACTCGAGCGCGGTCAGCTGGGCCTCCCACACGCCCTTCAGGGCGGTCTCCTGAGCGGACGGATCTAGTGGAGTGAAGGGCGGCGGGTCCAGGAGCCTGGACACGGCCACCAGCTTCTGCCGGGCCAAGGGAGATAGCGGGCCGTCCTCCGCCGGCGTGCCGGCCCCTCCGGTGGCCGGGACGCGCCGCGTGGTCTTGGGGCGACCCCCGGGGCCCCGGGCCCACCAGCGGGTCCGCTGCTGGGCGATCTCCTCGTCCACGCCCAGGCGGAAGAGAGTGGTCACCACGGCGGCCTTGATGGACTGGCTGGTGAAGTGCTCCCGGAGGAAGCCGGCCGCCCGCATCATGTCCGACAGGTACTGGCTCAGGAGGTTCATGCCGAGCGGGCGGGAGGCGAACTGGATGGCGGTCTGGCCCGGCACGGCACGCGGCCGGCGGAAGAAGTCCCCGCTGGCCGGTATGTGCGCCATGTAGGCGGCCATGATCTTGTAGACGCTGTGGTCGTTGGCCGGGTCGTCATACTGCACCACGCGCCGGGCCGGCTGCAGGGCTTGGTCGCCGTCTTCCACCGCCGCCGCCGCCCCCTCGGCCCGCGGGCACTCCGGCCTCTCGAAGTCCACGAACTCCACGAAGCGGCCGAACTCGTCCTCGCCCAGGCGGAACTGCTCCCGGATGACCTCGCGGACGGCCTGCCGGGTGTAGATGCCGAAGGCCTTACAGAAGTAGAAGTAGACGGCCCGGCTCAGGCCCAGCGAGTCGCCCATGCTCATGATGCCCAGACGCCAGAGGAGGACCTCGTGCTCCGTGGTCACCACGTCCACCGAGCGACTAAGCTTCGGGGAATCACTCATGATGCTGCCCCCCAAAACCTCCCGAAACCCCTTACACAATGAGTCTCCAGTTGCTCTGATTGATAGCGACACCTTTCCACGTCTCACAAAGACTCAGAGGGCCCAACGTTTCGATCCCAGTATGCAGGACTTTCCTCAAAGGTAGAGAGCTTCGAAGGAGTGAGTGTCTGCTGTGCTGTGGTCGCTATTCAACAGCTTCTGTGCATGGTTCATTTTATGAGGGGATGACGAGATCGCTGCTGTACACACACGGATGAAGAAAATGGTGCTCATTCGCTCCAGATCCACACAGTAGAAAAGTCGGTTCGCTGCAGAAATCGACTCGCTCCAACGATCAATTCATGTCCTACATGCAATACACCCATACACTCAGTTTCTGTACTCAATCAGGACGACCATGGCAAAGGCGGGATCGAGCACACTAGCTGTAGGCCTACATGTACTGTACGGTCAGATCCACAAGACAGGCTGTGCACAGAGCTGACGCGATTATGCTGACGAGCCCAACGCACAGAACGACCGTGCATAAACACGGTGCACGGAACAATATAGCGTTGTGCGTTCAATCCCAACGGCAATGTCTAACTCGGTGTGTGAAGTGCACGGGTGCCAAAGTATGACTTATTCATAGGCGCACTAAATCGTACTAGTTAGTGGGTCACCCTTGCATCAGTCCATTATGGCACAATATGGAGCACCGTTCGCTCAATCATGTGAAAACGTGTGCTGTGCACGGTGGCGCCTATGACACTCGGACAACAGTCCCTCGCGGCAGTCGTAGCAGTCGTGCACGAGTTCAATGCTGACGCTGTGAAATGCGGTGCAAGCTTTGTGCTACTTATTATGCACACATTACACTGTACACACGAACAGCCGACGCGGCCCTGTGTAATCGTTTGTACATGTACATGTACATGTACAGTATAATTATGCACATGTACCATCGAGCTATAAGTGCATGTACAATGGAGCTACATTATGTACAGCATGTATAAACGAACAAAACATATCGGTAGGCCCCTAGTCTGACATACTCACGCGCGCACGCATGAACTCATGACTCTTACGCTATTGATAAGCAACAGACCGTGCAGTTATGCCGTGCGGAGTGCACGTACACAATGTACTGTATACTACAGTATACATACCCAACATAACAGAATCATGTTAATACCCGGTACTAATAATACTGTATAATTATATATGTACACCCATAGCCATATCCATATACGTGTATCCTGTGCATGGTCGCTGCACATAGAAAAATACGTACACGTGTACAATGTACGTACGTCGTACTATATACATGTATTACATGACATTAATGTATACCGCTGTACAATGCACAAGTACGATGTACTGTACATGTATACACTAGCTGCATATGTAATCATATACTGTATTTCATATACATGTACGTACAGTGTACCATGTACATGTACATGTACATGTACATTGTTCATGTAATATTTGTACTGTAGGGGCCTACATGTACTGTACATTGTACATTGTTCATGTACATGTACATGTACTATACATGTAGGCCTACGTACAGTACAACCATGGAGGAATACTCCTCCATGCCGTACACAACCGGTGCGAATTATAATTATGATTCATGGTATTATTCACATGGTAAAACAAACAAAACATATTTCAGGTTGATTGAGTGCGTGCACTGGAGTCTGGAGAGCAAACTTTTGTTTTAACCCCGTTTCGATCTATTGTGCGCGCAGCGCGAAAGAATAGAATGTTTAGGGAGAAAGGGTAATCGAATGCAGACTGGGTGTAGGTTATAGAGCTCTATAAATAAACTAGAGTGCGCACTCCCCTATCAACGCGCGGTACGAACGTGTGCCGACATGGACGCGCATCCGCCATTACCAAAGAGGGCAACTAAGCTTCAGCTCGAAGTGCCCGGATGTCAGTAGCAATCGCGCGTAATATGAATGTGGAAAGGTATAGCCGAAAGGTTGTGAAAGCGGAAACTAAAAAGAAATTATTTTTAGTAATGAAAGGAAAGGCCATCAATACCTCAAGGGATTGGCGAATTTTAATGTCCTATACTTTCTTTTGTGAAAAATAGGGATTAGTTTGCCCCATAGAGATCCATGCATTTGCACCTCTTTGGTAATGGCGTCGCAGTCCCCTTGTCGGCACGCCAGATATACCGCCGGGCTATTATTCATCATTAATTGCTGGCGAGGTGTGTGCATTATACTATAACCTACAGCATGATGAGGCTTGGGTTAAGTACATGTATACGATAGCTCGATCAAAATTGGAATCGAATGGAAATCTGGCACCTGATTGGTCAGTTTGGGCGGGAATGATGAAGTCGCCCCGACCTACAGTTATTGAGTCCGAGGCTCGAGTAATAGGCAGTATATTGTTGTAGTCGAGACCTTCATGTCCGAGACCGAGACCACGACCGAGACATGGAATCATTGACCGAGACCTGAGCTTTCGAGACCGAGACAGAGACCTCAAAAAAAGGTCTCGAGACCGAGACCTGATCTCGAGATCAACAACACAGATAATAGGCCTACAAGTCTGTTGTAATGCACACTAATAAACCGACACAATAACCAACACAAATCCATGTCTGCAATCCTCTGATTTATTTTAAAAAATAACATTCTATACAAGTACTTTATTTTACACTCGTTTTGCGAATCCATTCTCATTTTAGTATTAAGTTCAAGAATTACGAAGCGGTGGTCGGCCAGTTTGGGACCGGTGGTGACTTCTGACATAGGAGCTCACTCGGTCGCGTATGGCTACACGTGTATACATTATTGCCTTGCCTTGTTTATTGTGACTGTAGCATCCATGGAATATCATGATTACGTACAGTTGTTTATCGTTCACGTCAATGCCCAGAGAGAAACAGTAATTAATGTTCACTCCAGTGCGCTGTGCATGTGCATGTATTGTACAATATAATAGTCACGTGCGTATGCAATTGGTGTACAGTGCACGTGTTCAGCATACAAATTAACTTGAACATCGGGAAATTTGAAAAAACAATGCCACCGCTGGCTTGGCAAGCTGATGTGGAATTATGCCCGTAAAGACATGAACTTAGTAATGGCGACTTGATAACCGTACAGGAATGTGCAAAGGACAACAAACATTAATACCCTGTTAACCATGAGTCTAGGGAAAGTTTCACTGGCATAGATCGGTATGAAAACAAAACTATACAGAGAATAGAACGGCACACATTACACGTCCTAAAACGAACTCCAAACGAAACGAAATGCAAAGAAACAACAGCGTCACAAGCACAAGTTTACAAATTTATGTCAATAGGGTTCCTAATCAATTGCTTCTTGAGATTTTGTGTCTATAACAAAGATCTTACGTTATTCTTCAGTTATTCTGCTGCTCAATATGCACGGCCCAGAAATAGCCGTGAAATTCTTTCCAAAATTGCTACGCAAAAGCCGTGAAGTATCATTTTTCAACCCAGTTTTTAAAGATTATATAATAATGATCCGATAATGTTATGTAAGGCTTTGGATAGTACTGGTGTGTTTTGCAGCAAGAGACGATAATATAGATGCAAACCCCCTTTTTTTTTTCATTCGCGATGTTCTCAGAACTACTGGCCGATTCTTGGACCTCAAAACCTCAAAACATGTTATGCATTGCATTATCGACAGACCTTCCCAGCATCCTCTTCAACTGGGCTTAATAACAACTTAGGAGTCGCACTTCAAGACTTTTAAGACCCAATTTCACAGAGTCGCTAAGCGTGAAAACCTGCTTAGCATAAGAATCCTTCCTTGATTATAACAAGATTCAGATTGTCAATTATATCTCACCTGGTACTTATACAGTGTGTAGTGTTCAACTTGTATTCAAATAGTGGAACTTTGGCTGGCAACCTTATTTTATTGAGCAAGGTTTTTCATGCTTTTCAAGCAATTTTTGATGCTCAAACTCAGCACTATGAAATCAGCCTCAGTGGGGAAGAGCGCGCAAGCTTTCGTACAGCAACAACCACTTCATCACATGCAATAAAAGGGGCGCTTGTATATTATGTACACTTAAATTGTCCCTCAGTTGCATGTGATCAAGTAGTTGTTGCTACGAACGCTTAATATGCACTCTTCCCAACAGGTCTTCATGGGTAATCCTCATTAGACTAACACAGCTATATTTCTACACATCTCAACTACGCAGGTAGTGACCAGAAAACCACTAAGCCAACCGCTAAAACACCCTCTCCAGTCCTTTCACTCTGTAGAATTGAAGTATATTGACATCAGCTTGATGCCGCCTTAAGTCAAGGCAAGTGCATGATGTAGGGAACGGCTGAGATATCTGCCTGGGGAGGCAAGACACAGCTCAGCTCTTTCCTCGCCGTTCTTGTGAGACTTTCGCCTCGAAAGATATAACAGCGTCGGGTGCCCTGCAAAAGGCCATAAGTGCGTTCAGTCACCAACATATCTTTACGCCCTTGCTGCTGGCAACAAATTCCGTGTGGTCCGGTTTATGGCTTTTTACAATTAGTTTTTACTTCGCCATGACGTTATATTTAAACACAGAATGTGAGAGGATTGAAGCACGTATAAAATGGACCTTAGTGAGCGTCAGTTGCCCCTATGCCCCTCTGCAAGGCACCCGACTATAGTCAGGTTTGAACATTTAAAAAAAGAAAAACTGCGTCTAGTATAAGTAACAATAGTATTCAGCTGAAAACTTTATACAATGTGGGCAATGTGTGATGTTACTGACTAGATGGCAAAATACACAGCTCAGCCCGATTCTCAAGAGGCAAAAATATAAATTCCACTGACGTTGGGTTTACCCGTCTTGGTCTCACGAAGGGTGAAATAGCTCTCTAACATTTCTGGCGCACCAACCGACAAGCGAGTGAGGCAGATAGAGGGCGCTGTTTTCAAGTACCGTATGCGCAGCGCAGAGCTAGCTAGCTACAGGCAAAACGATACACAGCGCGCAGTGTGCATGCGCAGCGCACATGATTAGCCAATGAGCTTCCTCCTTCCGACCACTAGATGAGGGCGCTCTACATAGGGAGATGACGTCGCACGCATAAGATCTGATAGAAAGCACCATAGTGTAATCATAATTATAATGTATTCTGAAATTACCCTGTGCAAGAATAAATAAGAATAAGTTAGCCTTTCGACAGCAACAATTATGGAATTAGGGTGGAAAGGGGAAACAGCACAAAGCTCTATACACATCGTTTTGCATAATTTCATACATTTCTCACAAGAGTCTAAAACGTCCGAATTTACAACATAATCATTATCACCAGCATAGCAATGCAACTATACAGAGGGCTAGTATATCCCTTCTTCGGAAAAGCCCTATAGTTATAATTTCCATATGGAAGACGAGAAAACAAAAATAATAAACCACTCTGCAATCGTAGTTACATCTATTTTGGACACCGTTTGAAAAGGCAAGGGCTAATTCAACCTTGAGTTTTGTTTAGACATCTCTCAAAACTCATATGTAGTTGGATCTGAAAACAAACAAAAACCTGGTTGGAAATTTCCAAATTGTCATTGGTTTTAAGTCTTGTACCCTGCCCTGTTTACCATTGAGGGCTATGAAGGTCTTGGCCTGTGACCGAGGTATCAGACTGACAGACACATACCAGAAGCTGCCTAGCTGTTCATGGCAAGCTTAACACTTACGCTGTCGCTATTGTCACGACAGCCGTAACGCAACTTACATTTTAGTTACGGTACTGCAACTGCGCAAGCGCGAGGACATTGTTTCATGGGGTATAAACCCCACATGCATGGGCAGCGCCGCCTCAAGCTCAGTACCATAAGAAACATGGCAAATTCTCTGGCTGTAGGCACATATTTTGCTTGTCTTGAAGCAATATCCCTGTCATTATCGGAATGGAAAAAGGTGTCTTTTACAATCATGTATATAAGAAGCTCTCGCACGGTGAGATTAGCAAAAAACCGGATCCCTAACAAGTCGTCAGCGATGCACTGTACTGTACATGCATTGACTTCGCGTGCGTGCTGCGGCGGCAGAAAATACGAGAAGTCATTCGATTTTAGGGAGGTTTAAAAGACCACTATACAAATTATAAAACTATTATACCTATAAATCAACAAATCAAGATCAAGCACGACGGCCGGACGGCAGCGTCGCCAGCCAACATCGCGCTTCCAAAGTCAGTGTACACGTCACGGCCGGCGGGCCAGAAGCACTAGCTTCGTGGTTCGATCTGGCACGTGTCCTCGCGCTTGCGCAGTTGCAGTGACGTAACTATAGAAAATGGAAACTGCGTTATGGCTGCCGTAACAATAGCCACTGCGTAACACTTAACCTTACCTGAATGTAATTTTTTTTTTAAAATACAAGAGCTGTGTCTGGAATATCAGGGATAGCTAGTGGTTGGGAAAAAAACCCAACAACACCCAACCATGGTTTCACCCATGCCCTCCGACTCCAACTCTCTGCTCAAGCAAACTCAGTGTAAAGTAATAGATCAGATTTGAAGGTTTTGCATTGTGAAATCACAGTGTGGCGGAAAGTTTGTGGTAACACCACGTAAGTCATGTCTAAAAAGAGCCGATAACTCAATGTTTTGAGGCAGGGTGTCTTCAAGTACAGTGGAGTATGTGTCAGAAGTCAGTGGCTAACATTACTGTATGGTTGTACTGTTCCAACGAGGAGAAAGAAGACACTTTCATGCTGGAGCACATGTTGATTTTTTTTGGGCTTAATCATGAACCCCATTCCTTTCTGTCTCCCCTCAACACCTCAACCCCTCAATTAGAGATAGCATCATTTTAACTGTCATGTTTTAAGTCTTACACCTGTAAATGTGTTCTTGTCCCGTCTGTCCCGTCAATCCCCTTGTTGTTTGTCTGTCCCCTAGGTCAGGGAACAAAAGCTCTTGCTTCACCCTATACCTAAATGTTGCCAACTTGTACTAAATTATTAATTACGCTTCTGCATTGGTAATTCTATACTATCTTTTATAACAGGATTGTATTGTGTTGTATTGTATTGTGTTAATTCACAGTGCATTATGTAAACGAGTTGCAGCATTGAAATAAATGTCCAAGTAATAATAACACCCAAGGCATTATCTGAAACTGGACATTCAGGAAAGGTTTGAGGTCTTTGGACTTTTGGTCGGGGATGGGGGGAGGGGAGGAGACTGCTATAAGAGATCTGAGGGTAATAAAGCTGACCTGAAAGAGCAAGAGATGTGAATTGGTCAGTAAAGCCTGTAGGCGCACCACTTACAGACCTTTACCTTTGAGAAAGGTCCTGCTAGGATTGAAACGTCAGGCCCTCTAACCTTTGACACTTCCCCTTTTCACATCACAACAATTTCTCGGGGGAAATTCCTGGGAAATCCTGGGATCTTTTCACACTTGCAGTTGATTAACCCGGCACTTTCCCGGGGAAGAGAAGCATAATCTCCGGGATTAACTTGCCAACGGGGAGCAGTGGGGGTATGCGTGCTGAGTGTGAATCCGAGGTGGGTTCAGCTAACCCCGGGGGCTGCGTGCTGTTACTGTGACCGGCAGGGCATCGATGCTGCGCTTGACTCTCAGGCCGCCGTAACTCCCGGGAAAAAACCCGCAGTGTGAAGCGACCAAGAAGAGAGAAATTGGGTGGTGGTGTGATCCTTAGAGAGGTGGGGGAGGCTTATAACTTCCCAGGGCAATTCTCAGAAAAGGAAACAACCAGGAAAATAGCCATGTTGTGTGCTAAGGCCCTCAGAGTCCACAACAAGCCGGTAGAGGGACATAATTACCTGCGGCCGCACCCAGTAGGCTGAGCCCCCATTCTCCGTCTCTCCCTCTGACCACTATAAACCCTCGAGACCTCGGTGAGCCGATCGTCGATGACAGACCTCCGGGAAATCCCGAAGCCTTTGAGATTCTCACGGAGCAAGATTCCTTCAACGGCAGGACTCTGATCGCAGCCGAAACCCATAAGGAACCCTTGCTGACATTGAGCGCACGAATACAAAATTCATCGGCTGTTAAAAATCTAAAATCTAAATTTGTTGACCATTATCAGTTTTCAGCTTATTTGTGTGACCCATATGAAAAAAAAATAAAAAAAAATCATCCTCTGACATAAAGGGCCTCATTTCTCACTTAATCCTGTAAATAAATGGCCTGAAATTGAGGATGAGGCATCCCCCTATAAGAACCCTGCAAATAGTTTCATCCGATATACGAGTGAAATCTTAGAGGGTGTTTTTTACCTGAAAGATACCGATCACTGAGACAGGTTGCAGGCTTGGTAGTTCGACCAACAAATTTTAAGCAAAGTTTGATGATGTCTTGATGATGAATATGAATAGATGAATAGAACAGTGAGTGAGTGGGTTATAGTTAGACTCATGTGTCCTCTGGCTGGTAGGTTTCGCTGTTGCTCTGCATGCTGCTCTGCCGGCTCAGACTGGCGTCCCTGTGTCGGGCTTGGTCGTTGCCGCCGCTGCCAGCAGCGCTGGGCGTGCTCCGTCC
This sequence comes from Luidia sarsii, assembly GCA_949987565.1. Lineage (NCBI taxonomy): Eukaryota > Metazoa > Echinodermata > Asteroidea > Paxillosida > Luidiidae > Luidia > Luidia sarsii. Next base: position 12,594,250 of record OX465110.1, read on the forward strand.
ACTCTGCTCGCTGTCCCGCCGGGCCAGCGAGGGGAGCCGCGGCGGGGGCTCCAGCCGGAAGTCCGAGCCCCGGTGGCCGCGGCCGTTCAGGCGGCTGGCCTGCTGGCTGGAGCGCACCGCCTCCCGCAGAAAGTCCTTGCACTCGCAGCAGACCGAGTCCAGGGGCTCGCGGGGGCGGCCTGCCTGCTTCTCCCGCCGCCACAGGCGCGGCGACCCGTCCGGACTGACTGAGGGCGTTGGAGGCTCCGAATGGCTGCCAACCGATCCGATCCGAGCGGGGAGGATGTGGAGGAAAACAAAAAAAAGATCATGATGAGCCGACTTGAGTCATTTACGGTACTCATTTTTGAGTTTTTTACTTGGAATGTAGACAGTGGTGGTGCATGAGGATGGTTGGTTGATTCGATGGATGGGTGAATGCTGTGGTGGGTTGATATCAGGATGGCATAAATAGGTGGGTGAATGGATGGGATGGATGGGTGGGTGCATGTTTTCCATAAACTGACCGACTGACTAAAGATAGCTTGAGCAGTGACTAGAAGTGAACTGTGAACACTGACGTTGATGAATCGTTGGATGGATAAAGTGCATTTAATCACTTCCCACCTGGTCACATTTCCATGCCCATGACTACCACACAGACTGCTAAACAATCAGGAATAAATATGCGTGAAATAAATCAATAAGAGTATACTTTAATCTCAAAATTTAGTGGGCCTGACGTTTCGATCCTAGCAGGACCTTTCTCAATGGCCGAAAGAGTAGACTTTGTGTACAAGCAAGTCAGACCTGGCACAATTGGACGTCTGATTGGCTTCTGGCATGCTACATACCGTCCTGTGGTAGCCTGAAACAAATCTTTGTCTTGGCCAATGGTTGTGCCCGGATTTCGGAGGGTTTGGTGAATAGCAGCTGCACCACCAAGATTTGACTGCCTGGAGTGGAGGCTGGAGTCTGCGGTCATGGATTGACAGCACCGTACACGCACACACAAACACACACACACACACAAGTCCGTTACGCTCCATTGACGACGCACAATGGGCCCTTTCTCGAACGGATAATCTCTTGACAAAAGCCACAACAATGTCCGAATTGTGCCAGGTTTTACTCTCTTGTACCCATAGTATACCCTTATCGATTTATTTCACAGAAATATATCGTTCCGATTGTTTAAGCGAGATTTGAAAATGATGCTCTGTTAAAAAAAACCCATATGGCGGTCATCGGCGCAGAAAAAAACCCCGGCGCGAAGTGGTTAAGGAAGGAGCTCACCTTTTGTAGAGCTGGGAGTAGTGGCCACGGAACGTTGGGCTCTTGACGGGGCTGGTGGGACTGAGGGACTCTATGGGAATCTGCAGGAAGTGGCCTCGAGGAAGGTGCATCTTCTTCGTGCAGATGGAACAGATCAACCTACCCCGGCCGAGGGAAAAGAAAAAGCACAAAATCCGATGCTGGTTTAAAGGCCCAGTACAACATTGGGTAGATCGGAAAACATCGATGTTCACAGATTTCCTTCTAATTTACACAGTTTGTAGATGGTCATGATAGAATCCTCATGTTGAAATCTTACGGTCTGGGATGCTGTACTTCTCGAGAAATCTTTACTCAAACATCGACAAATTGTTTATTACTTGCGAGTAATAAACTTTTTATTACACTTCAGAACAGTGCAAAAACCACGACAGTTTTTTGCCTTTTTCTATTTTCTCAGATTACCATTTGAGCTAAAACCTTCACAGGATTTCTATTTTGGAATGTTTAATGGTTTAACACACAAACTGCGGCAATCTTTTGACCTTTACCAATGTTGTATGGGGCCTTTAATGTACCAGCACTCTGAACCACCTGACCTATCCAGGGACCAATTTCATAGAGCCGCTTAAGTATGAAAATCTGCTAAGCATGAGAAATTCTCCCTCGAGTAAACAGGATTACAAACCACACTGCGATGTGATGTCAATTGCTTCTGACTTGTATTCCACTCTTCTTTACTTAGCATGAAACAGAAATGAAGTTTGGGGTTGGCAAGTTGATCCAATGAATCATGATTTTTCGTTCATGAGCAAATTTTGGTGCTTAAGCGCAGCTCTATTAAATGGTCCCCAGCCCTTAGATGGCGGCCTTCCCAACTGGGCAACTACATGTAGTGGCAACTGGCAGGTGATTTGTGGGCAGGTGGTTTGTCAGAGGCTTGGTGAACTGCTGCCTTTCAGTCACTGACGTTTCTGGGTTACCTCTTGCACAGCTTGCACCGGCACTTGCGCTTGAAGAGGGCAAACTTCTTCTTGCAGGAGAAACAAATCTGAAAAAAAACCAAATTCATTTTGAAAAAAAACCCACCCCAAAACACACGTCACATTTGTGAATACAGTGCAGAATAAGTACTCAAGCAACCCGGTCTCTATACTTATAGAACGGTTTCCGGTCTTGTCAATGCCCAGAACACAATCCAGTAATGGGTGCTAGGGGGCGCTCTCACCTTCTCCCGGAGCACACCGCTGTGTATTCGTGGGTTGACCCGCAGGTTCTCAATCTCGGCCTTGACCAGGACACTCCGGATGTGGATCACCTCGTCGACGGTCAGCGCTAAGCACTCAGGCGGGATGTAGGGCTCCTGTTGAGAAGTCATGATGAGAAGGGACCCCCCCCCCCAAACAAAAAAAAGTGAATTGAGTGTCCATTCGTGTCTACGAGGTGGCTATCATGCCGTTTGAAGGCTTGGCTTGGGCTCAGGCTTTGTCTCCGTCTGACAAAAGCTGAAATCCAGGTCGTGGTTTGTTTCTGAATTTGAAGGTTTGATGGCTTGAGAGGTACAGATTATTCACCAAGAAACCAGGGCAAAACGCTTGTTTTTAGATGCCTGTGATATTATAACGAGTATGACCTAAGCCTAAGCCCGAGCTTAAGCCTTCATTTCAAAAACGGCCCTAGTCACCCCCAAATCAACTTGACCACATACAGTTTGAACTTGTGTCCTTCAACAATAAATTTTATCACCGCAGGCCCTCGTAACGTCAGGCCCTCCTTAACTTTGCAGTTTGGGCAAAGACAAGAATTCCAGTGAGAGCATGGCTTCTGGTGCCCGTCATTCGACCATTGTTACTGGGTGGCTTGAAGAGTTGAGTAGTGTTCAGCAGAATGCCTATGAGAAAGGTCTCACTAGGATTGAAACGTCAGGCCCTCGTAACATCAGGCTCTCCCTGAGTTTGCAGGAAAGACCATTCTTACCGGGTGGCTTGAAGGGTTGAGTAGTGTCTGGCAGATGGCAATGCTATGCCGGCGCGGGCTCTCCTGGGATGGCACGGGGTCAGCCTCCTCCTCCTCATCCTCCTCCCTCGCCTCTGCCACCTCCGGTTCCACATCGCTCTCCCTGGCCATCTCCTCCAAGCGCTTGGCGTCGTCCTCGTTTGTTGGAGTCACCGAGGAGTCGGGCGACAGCAGAGCTGAAAAAGCATGCAGATTTTACAGTGCCGTTACCAAACACTTGGAGACAAGACAGAGACAAAACAGAGACTCGGAAACTAGAAATGGGAAAATTACTTTCCTGGAAAGTGATCCCAACCAGAGAGGAAACCCCAACCACAACCCCACCCACCCACCAACCAACCAACCCGACCATGCACCCACCCACCCATGCACCAACCCACCATCCAACCCATCCACCAACCCAACCAGCCACGCACCCACACACCCACCAACCCACCATCCAACCCATCCAGCCACACACCCACCCATGCACCAACCCACCATCCAACCCACCCAGCCACGAACCCACCCATGCACCAACCCACCATCCAACCCACCCAGCCACGAACCCACCCATGCACCAAACCACCACCCAACCCATCCACCAACCCAACCAGCCACGCACCCACACACCCACCAACCCACCATCCAACCCATCCAGCCACGCACCCACCCATGCACCAACCCACCATCCAACCCACCCAGCCACGAACCCACCCATGCACCAACCCACCCATGCACCAACCCACCATCCAACCCACCCAGCCATGCACCCACCCATGCACCAACCCACCATCCAACCCATCCAGCCACACACCCACCCATGCACCAACCCACCATCCAACCCACCCAGCCACGAACCCACCCATGCACCAACCCACCATCCAACCCACCCAGCCACGAACCCACCCATGCACCAACCCACCATCCAACCCATCCACCAACCCAACCAGCCACGCACCCACACACCCACCAACCCACCATCCAACCCACCCAGCCACGAACCCACCCATGCACCAACCCACCATCCAACCCATCCACCAACCCAACCAGCCACGCACCCACACACCCACCAACCCACCATCCAACCCATCCAGCCACGCACCCACCCATGCACCAACCCACCATCCAACCCACCCAGCCACGAACCCACCCATGCACCAACCCACCATCCAACCCATCCACCAACCCAACCAGCCACGCACCCACACACCCACCAACCCACCATCCAACCCATCCAGCCACGCACCCACCCATGCACCAACCCACCATCCAACCCACCCAGCCACGAACCCACCCATGCACCAACCCACCATCCAACCAATCCACCAACCCAACCAGCCACGCACCCACACACCCACCAACCCACCATCCAACCCATCCAGCCACGCACCCACCCTTGCACCAACCCACCATCCAACCCACCCAGCCACGAACCCACCCATGCACCAACCCACCATCCAACCCATCCACCAACCCAACCAGCCACGCACCCACACACCCACCAACCCACCATCCAACCCATCCAGCCACGCACCCACCCATGCACCAACCCACCATCCAACCCACCCAGCCACGAACCCACCCATGCACCAACCCACCATCCAACCCATCCACCAACCCAACCAGCCACGCACCCACACACCCACCAACCCACCATCCAACCCATCCAGCCACACACCCACAGCGGCGTAGCCAGGATTTTTTTCATGGGGGGGGGCGATGGGGGGGCTGCCAAATTTCGTGGGGGGGCGGACTGTAGTTTGGGCGGTTTTTCGGTTTTTCAAGATTTTTTCGATTTTTCAAGGTTTTTCAGTTTTGCCTTGGAGACGGTTTTCGGTTTTGATTTTTGCAAAACCATGAATGGTTAATCACCTTTGTTTTTCTTTTTTTCACATGAGTTAAAAATGCAAATAATTAAGGCAATATTGTCGACCAAATCGTCATAAAAAAACGTCTTGTGGGATTGAACTCGTCCTCGTGATTTGTGCACGCTGCGAGACCATCGTCCAGTGTGTGTGCACTCAGTACGTCCAGAATGATTAGTAGACTTCCACCAGTATTTACACACTTGTTTTCTAACAAATAATATAATGTTTATTGCATGTGCAGGCATAGTTTATAGAGCTCCCTATGATAACAAGTTACCAACGATGTTTCGCGTTTCGCGGTCAACCGAAGTACAAGCTCCGACCAGTCCAACAAATCAATGCCGAACGTGTATACAAAAATATATTTGTCTACCGGATATAAACTTAAGATCACTCGACTATACTTGTAAAGGTTTTCAAAAACCCGGGCTTGTGAAAACATATTAAAGTAATGTAGAATTCTTGTCTCTTAGAGCGGATTGAGAGGCGTTATAGCGCGACGAAAATCGTTCAACTTGACCCCAAAGCCGCGCGTTATGAAACCTTGGACAAAATTGACGCGCAGTGCACCCGACGACTTAGACAATTTTCAATAATTTATTTTATGTAAGAAAGAAATGTTTCTAGAATTCAAGAACAATTTAGGATTTGCCTGATATTTTTGGAGATTTCGGAAGTTGAAAATTGCATACTGATCCGTCCTACGCGGCCATTTTTTGCTTCAGTGAGAATCACAGATTTCAATTATGGTCACTTGTATTACTCACGTTTGGGGAAAAAGGAGAAATTTCCCCTCATTTGATTGAGAACATTCTCTCCCGTGCGACGAGCCAAAATTAGGCGGCCATCTTGGATTTCAAATTGAAACGGTTATACTGTACAAGTATACACGCAAATCAGTGATGTTTTGACAGGTCCGCGATCGAGCACCTTGACATCATCAGTTTACATAAAACGTGCACAGTAATACTGTGCTCGTCGCACGGGAGAGAATGTTCTCGCTCAAAAGAGGGGAAATTTCTCCTTTTTCCCCAAACGTGAGTGATACAAGTGACCATAATTGAAATCTGTGATTCTCACTGAAGCAAAAAATGGCCGCGTAGGACGGATCAGTATGCAATTTTCAACTTCCGAAATCTCCAAAAATATCAGGCAAATCCTAAAAATTTTTAATTTTGAGGGGTCGGGCGATAGTAGGCTCCAAGGAATCCTGCTGGAAACCTCGGTAAGTAACTATGTGTTCGACTCCATGACTACCCCCGACCAAAACCCCCAGATTTTACCCCGAAAACACCCATGAAACCGTCCCACGCACCCATCTTTGGATTACGTGAGAATCACCGATTACAATACTGGTTATTTGTTTTACTCACGTTTGTGGAAAAAGGAGAAATGTTCGTGTGATTCTCACTTAATCCAAAGATGGGTACGTGGGACGGCTTCACGGGTGTTTTCGGGGTAAAATCTCGGGGTTTGGGTCGGGGGTAGTCATGGAGTCCAACACATAGTTACTTACCGTGTTTCTCAGCAGGATTCCTTGGACCCTCCTATCGCCCGACCCCTCAAATTGTTTTAAAAGGGCGACTGTAAGGGTCTAGTTACGGTACTCGGACTACGCACCAGCAGGGTTTGGACTCGGTTCGACTTGGACCCTACAGTCACCCGAACCTCAAAATTTTAAAATTTGATTTAAAAAAAGGGTGAATTGTCAGGTCCAAGTTACTCGGACTACAAATTACCCTCAAATTGAAGCCTGTATATTCCTCTTTCTTTCCATACCACCGTTTCAAAATTAATGACTAAGGAATAATATCAAATTACGCGGAAACAACATTCCAAAATATGGAACTATAACTTAGAAACGCTGAAAGTGCATTCAAACCGGTACCGATCGAAAGCTAATTGCATCGTGCACCCAGATAATGGCCGAGGTTGAAAAGTGTAGCACATTTGATTATGACCGACGTTAGAGACCTTGTCAAGTCTAGGTCTAGTTTCCATCTAGTGAAGCCATAGTGACACTAAAGGATCAGTGGGGCCGAAACCAGACTACGCGCAGCATTGCAACAAGACATAACACGTCCTTGCACACTGTGTACATGTACATTGTGTACACTGAACATGTACATGTACATGTACGTGTACAGCGACCGCATGGCTGCATACACGTACATGTACATAATGCTGCGCTACTCAAGCCTCTGCAAGATCATCAGCACTCAGCAGCTACAAGTTATTTTACTACCGAAAAAAATTGAATTGGGGTAATAATGGGGTTCTTAATTTATCTTTAGAATTGTGTGGTTTTGATTTTCTTTTGTTTTTCATTGAAAAAACTCAAATCCCAGTGGGGGGGCGGGTGGGGGGGCGACGATCTTTCATGGGGGGGCGTACGCCCCCCCACGCCCCCCCGTAGCTACGCCGCTGCACACCCACCCATGCACCAACCCACCATCCAACCCATCCACCAACCCAACCAGCCACGCACCCACACACCCACCAACCCACCATCCAACCCATCCAGCCATGCACCCACCCATGAACCAACCCACCATCCAACCCACCCAGCCACGAACCCACCCATGCACCAACCCACCATCCAACCTACCCAGCCACGCACCCACCCATGCACCAACCCACCATCCAACCCACCCAGCCACGCACCCACCCATGCACCAACCCACCATCCAACCCACCCAGCCACGCACCCACCCATGCACCAACCCACCATCCAACCCACCCAGCCACGAACCCACCCATGCACCAACCCACCATCCAACCCACCCAGCCACGCACCCACCCATGCACCAACCCACCATCCAACACGCCCAGCCATGCACCCACCCATGCACCCACCCACCATCCAACCCACCCAGCCATGCACCCACCCATGCACCATCCAACCTACCCAGCCACGCACCCACCCATGCACCAACCCACCATCCAACACGCCCAGCCATGCACCCACCCATGCACCATCCAACCTACCCAGCCACGCACCCACCCATGCACCAACCCACCATCCAACACGCCCAGCCATGCACCCACCCAGCATCCAACCCACCCAGCCATGCACCCACCCATGCACCATCTAACCTACCCAGCCACGCACCCACCCATGCACCCACCCACCATCCAACCCACCCAGCCATGCACCCACCCACCATCCAACCCACCCAGCCATGCACCCACCCACCATCCAACCCACCCAGCCATGCACCCACCCATGCACCATCTAACCTACCCAGCCACGCACCCACCCATGCACCAACACACCATCCAACACACCCAGCCATGCACCCACCCATGCACCCACCCACCATCCAACCCACCCAGCCATGCACCCACCCACCATCCAACCCACCCAGCCATGCACCCACCCACCATCCAACCCACCCAGCCATGCACCCACCCATGCACCATCTAACCTACCCAGCCACGCACCCACCCATGCACCAACCCACCATCCAACACACCCAGCCATGCACCCACCCATGCACCCACCCACCATCCAACCCACCCAGCCATGCACCCACCCATGCACCATCCAACCTACCCGGCCACGCACCCACCCATGCACCAACCCACCCAGCCACGCACCCACCCATGCACCAACCCACCCACCCTAATCATCCTCAAGGATTACGTACTGTCAAAGCTAGGAGCGTTCAGGGTTTCCAATCGTCTCAGAGGTCTCTGCTCCCTCCTGGGCTGGGGAGTTAGCAGCAGGTCGTCGTTCCTTGGCGTGATGGTGACCTGGCTCCTCTCCGACTCATTGTCCTCCTGCCAGGACCCACAACGACGCAGACGGAAATGATACAGACAAGCAAACTTGTAACATCCTGCTACCGCATCATGTTAAACATCAAACGAGTTGACAGGATCAACTGTGTACAACCTGGCTGGCACAATTCCACTAATCGGCCGGGTCAGAACCACGCAGATGAGGTTCCTTGGCCATGTCCAACGCTGATGGCGATTATATACAGCAGTATGGGCTTTACATTCCACCACATGGAAAAAGGAAACCAGGAAGGCCCAGGACACTGTACTTGCAGTATATAACAACAACTAATTGGAGACTATGAAGGGATGCTACAACCCAACGATATTGTCAACTCAGGACTGCAGTGGTTGGAGACAGCTTGTAGTCGCCGACCGATGATGATGATGAAACATGGACCACTCGAGTCAAGACTTGAGTCAGACAAAGGGCTTATTTTCCATGACTCCGACTCAGACTCGAACCTACTAAATCACTAGATTCGGTCGAGGATGCTGTGACTGCTGGCTGCAGGAGCAGGAGGAGGTGTGGGTAAACGGAACTCACCTCATCGGACCAGTCCAGCGTAATCTCGGCCCGGAGGACTTTCCTGGGCAGCTCCGGCGACGTCTCAAAGAAGTCCAGGTCCTCCGAGTCTACGCTGGAGGCACAGCTGCCCTCGCTGGCGCTCTGGTGTCGCATCCGGGACCGAAGCTTGGGCTTCTTCTTCTTCTTCTTGGGCTTGGGCTTGCGCTCTGACAAGAAGGCAGACAAGTGCTATCAGTGAGACCTTTTAGGGCCGAAAATTATGGCTAAAAAAGAAAAGTCTGAAGGTGGTCTCAAGGCGGTTTCTTTAACAAGACCAGGTCTCTAGACCAAGATCAGGTCTCTAGACCAAGATCAGGTCCCTAGACCAAGATCAGGTCTCTAGACAAAGACTAGATCTCTAGACCAAGACTAGATCTCTAGACCAAGACCAAGTATCTAGACCAAGACTAGATCTCTAGACCAAGACCAGGTCTCTAGACCAAGATCAGGTCCCTAGACCAAGATCAGGTCTCTAGACAAAGACTAGATCTCTAGACCAAGACTAGGTCTCTAGACCAAGACTAGATCTCTAGACCAAGACCAGGTCTCTAGACCAAGACCAGGTCTCTAGACCAAGACTAGATCTCTAGACCAAGACCAGATCTCTAGACCAAGACTAGATCTCTAGAGTCTAGACCAAGACTAGATCTCTAGACCAAGACCAGGTCTCTAGACCAAGACCAGATCTCTAGACCAAGACTAGATCTCTAGAGTCTAGACCAAGACCAGATCTCTAGACCAAGACAAGATATCTAGACCAAGACTAGATCTCTAGACCAAGACTAGATCTCCAGACCAAGACCAGGTCTCTAGACCAAGACCAGATCTCTAGACCACGACTAGATCTCTAGAACAAGACTAGATCTCCAGACCAAGATCAGATCTCTAGACCAAGACTAGATCTCTAGACCAAGACCAGATCTCTAGAGCAAGACCATGTCTCTAGACCAAGACCAGATCTCTAGAGCAAGACCATGTCTCTAGACCAAGATTAAGTCTCTATACCAAGACCAGCTCACTAGACCAAGACCGGGTCTGCAGACCAAGACCAGACCCATTGAAGCCAGTGATCAGTCTGGTTGAACTCTCCTCAATGACCCGTTGATGATGGATTATACTCTGCTTCAGCGTAGTCACCCCTTTCAGTTCTATATATCAGCCTTGGCTGGTAGTCTACCACCAATAAGGATGAAGGCTTATGCCTTGCTTCAGCGTAGTCACCCCTTCCAGTTCTATGTCAGCCTTGGCTGGTAGTCTACCATTAATAAGGTGCCTCACTTCAGACAGCCACCAGCCAGCCCCCTCTCCAAATCCCATCTCTAGCAGAGACGGCAGGCTCACCTGGTAGGACTCTCTTGGATGCAGGCGCCAGGGAAGGCCTGGACCGTATTTCCCTCAGCAGTCTCTCGTAGAGACTGGGCTTGTTGAGCGGCGGGTTGATGTCCTTGGGGACCTGAGGCAACCAGGGGGAGGGGGGGGAACCAAAAACACGAGGACCATTATTTCTTAGAACACCGGAATGCCGCCAAACAAAACATACACACAGACGGCAGCTCGTGTTATTTGTTTATTGAAAAAGTTGAGAGAAGAATAACCAATTTATCTTATACTGCCCTCAAATCCTCCGGGAATCGGTCCCTTTTGGGCGACGGTAGAACGTGCTAGACAAGAATTGTTGCTTTATGACGTCTTTAACTCAGTGGTATAAACCCTGAAGGAATGCCACTTCTATGGTGATAGGTGGTTTGCATGGTGCTCATAGAGATGGGATGATTCAGGGGCAGTTTTACCAAAAGACAAAGTGCTGCGTTTTGGCCGTCATCACAACCAAGAATTGTTTTCCACCCTTCTTCCACTGAGCAATTCCCTGGGAAGGTCCAGTCAGGGTAGAGTCAGACCGGGCGATGAGGTGTACGCATGTTCGCGGCACCGAGCCAAATAGAAGGAGCTGAACCGATGATTTGTCATGACTACCCAAACACACTTTCAGATGGCTTGAAGTTCACAAACTTGAATCTTACTGATTGAACCTCAAACGTAAAACAACAACAACAACTGTTTAAAACTGTGACTATACACGCGGGCCATCCAGAACACAGCAGTTAATTAGGGAGGAGAGTTGCAACGAGCTGCTTAAGCATGAAAACCTACTTAGCGCGGAGAAAAAAACCCAAACCTTCCCTGGTTCAATCCGACTAGCAACCACACTTCAGTGACAATGTGGGAATGCCTTGGAACTGTATCGCAGAAGTGGACAGCTTTGGCTGACTGCTTCATTTTGAGTAGAGAGGCTGTTTGGGTGGATGACGGTGTAAGCTTGGAGGTACATGTATCAATTTTTCGGGCTGCGGACAGCTAGCCTTTGCCAAGCTGGGCAAAGACTCACCCATCCCTGCTAACTCGATTCCCCTCTGCTAATCCTCGTGCCAATCCGGTCTCCGCTGCACACAACTACACACAACTACACACCCACCCATTGGATGCTCCAATCGAGCACCACAGGCTCAGCACATACAGTCCCCCAAGCCAAGCAAGGGTGTGCACTGCAACTCACAAAAGCATCTTCGAAAGCCGAAATGACCGTTAACTTTCAGCCGTCATCACCATGAGCCACCAAACAGACTATCTACTAATCATATACCACGATGAACAACCTCCTTTCAAGTATCACTTCAGCTTATTCGGCAAAGATTTTTGTTCAGAACTTGCAGCAGGCTATGGTGCTTAAGCAGCTTTTGAACACTCATCCCACGAGCAGAACTCAAGCCCCAATAATGCACATGCTCATTTCAAGCCATGCATAGAAGCACTCTCATTTTTGTGGTCAGGCATTTTGTGTAAAACTGAGTAAAAGAAAGAGGAAAAAAGGCTAAAACAAGAGCGTGCACTACAAACTCATAGCTAAGGACTTTCCACTGAACATCTGTAGGCAGAAATTCTGCACAAAATCCAGGAGTCACTAGTCTGGAGGGTTTTGTGACTCGACAAAGACAGCATTCAATTTTGAAAGTAAGTTCCTAAAATTCCAGAGTCTGAGGCGGAAACAGATAATCTGCTCAATGCATGAGTTTGCCTTACTGTAAAGATGTTAGCCTGATGCTCCAGCACTCACACATGTGATTGGGAACGGGTCTAAAGCACTGTAGTCTATGCATGTGGGAACACGCGTGGTCCAAAGAAATCCTGTATGCGTCACTTTACACATGCTGGTGTGCTTATTGCTTTGTGTTCGTCTTTCAAGCCTGACTTTGACCCCCTGAGGTGGCCAGTTTTGGAGACAAGAGACCTGAGGTGGTCCATCAAAGCAGTGAGGTTGGTTGATGAGGTTGGTTGATGAGGTTGGTTGATGAGGTTGGTTGATGAGGTTATTTGATGAGGTTAGTTGATGAGGTTGGTTGATTGATGAGGTTGGTTGATGAGGTTGGTTGATGAGGTTGGTCGCCTCACAGTACACACCCCGGGCCTCACAATTTGATCCTAGCAGGACCTTCCCGAGGTTGGTTGATGAGGTTGATTGATGAGGTTGGTTGATGAGGTTGGTTGATGAGGTTGGTTGATGAGGTTGGTTGATGAGGTTGGTTGATGAGGTTGGTTGATGAGGTTGGTTGATGAGGTTGATTGATGAGGTTATTTGATGAGGTTGGTTGATGAGGTTGGTTGATTGATGAGGTTGGTTGATGAGGTTGGTTGATGAGGTTGGTCGCCTCACAGTACACAACCCGGGCCTCACAATTTGATCCTAGCAGGACCTTCCTCAAATGCAGGGTGAAAGGCAAAATGAGGTCTGTTGTAAGTTCAGGCCACGCTCTGCAAATCATTTTAGTCCGCTTATTTATTCTGTTGTCGTGGCATCATCACAAGAAAAATGAAATTATGCATAGACAAGCAATCCTTAAGGAAAATATAATTTAAAAGGATGATTTTCATATGTCATGTTCATATTTAAAAGGAAATCAATTTGTTAGAGTGCCATTTTTTTTCAAGCCAGCATGAAAACAAATTTTCTCGTTGGCAAACTGAAAACTGAGGGGGCAAGCAAGCATGATTGGATAAAACAAAAAAACACCCCTAATGAGCAAGTGGATTGCTCGGCCAAGCAGCCAGCATGACCTGGGGTGGCGTGCAAAGCAAGAACGTTTCATTTACTGGTTTGAGGGGTGGCCTGGACCGGATGAAGTCCAGAATGACATCATGGGCTTCCTTCTTCACCTTAGGGGGTAAGTCACCATTCACCTACATGGCAAAACAAAAACAAAAAGTGGAGGAAAAAAAGGGGGGGCAGGGAGAAGTAGTGGGGGAACAAAAAAGAACACACAGTTGATGTAAATGATAAATAAAGAGGAGCAATTAAGCATGTCACTGACATCCAGCAGCACCATTTAATAAAAAAAACCCCAAAAAAACACCACACAACCAAAGGAACTTAACACTGAAGCGATTGCAACAAGTCCCATTGAGTACATCTCCGGACAAAACGGAAGGGTCAGTCCCAGTGTTTCGCCATCCCTCAAACAATAAAAAAAAAAATTAAGCAAACAGACAAATGAAATGGAAAGAAATGCAAACTAAAGAACAGCACACTGCTAGCAGGTACTCAGGACAACCTGAAAAAAAAAAAAAAATCGACAGACTTTGAACAATTTAAGGACATGACACTTCGATTGGCAGGACCTTTCGAAAAGCATCTAGCCCCGACAGACCCTCCGCTCCGATCAAAATGTCACGGCCTTTAGCTAACCATGCTTTTTAAACCATAAAACAAATACAAACCAAGTAACACATCTACCAGATACATCTGTCTCACATACACAAGCAGGAGACCATTCAGACATCCACTAGGTGTGTTCCCACTAGCACAAAACGCTGCAATCCACTTTTCAATTTTTGAATCACGATTCGGAAATCAATTTTTTTCTTCTGTGTGTGAGCGGTGAAATTTCACCAAACACTTGTGATGCAAATCGCAATCCAAAACGCAGTTCTTCTTGAGATTTCTCCGTCGGAAACACTTCAAGTGTTTGCCAGGCCTATGTCATGTATGTGTGTGAATGCTGTCGAAAAGAGAAAATCAATAGGTTACATCCCACAGTTCAGTGCGCGCAGATAAACAACCGTTGGGTGTACATGTACCCACAAGTGCCACAACCCAGCTGTTTATCTCCACTTGGCTGTGTGCGAACCGTACATTGTAGGAGCACACCAAGCGTGTCCAGTCCGAAAAGTACACACTTTACCTCTGGCCGGGTCACATTCCAGGCAAGCACAGTCCGGTTATAGGTTACATTTCAGGCAAGTGCAGTTTGGCCTGCAAAAACTGATTTTTAAATTGCGATCCAATTTTCAACTTATTTTGCCGTGTGTGGATGAGCGGGAAAGGCACCTTTTGTGGGAAGTGGGAGTGGGAAGGCACCTACATGTATTGTCAGCTGTCAATATTTTAAAAAAATCTCCTACAAATCTCCTACAAAAAAAAACCTACAAAAATGAGGACAGAGGTCACTGCTTGCTGAGTTGGATCATTATGCAAAAACACAAATCTCCAAAAGCTACAAGAAGGCTGATGCTCAAATCCCAGTGGGCCTTTGGAATCTGCTCTCGAGAAAGTGCCCGACAGGAGGCAAACTTAAAACACTCCAACTTTTTCAGATTAGGGGGAAAAAAGACTGGCCTCAATCTCATTCTCAATCTCAGGCTCATTTCAAAGAGCTGAGCATGAAAACCTGCCTAGAATAAAACTTCTTCTTTTCTTAAGTCCAGCCAAATTGGCAACCATATTTCACCAGCTTACTTGATTTGTATTGGAATATCATGTGCTTACTGCTTATAGCGCACACGACATGGCAAACTTTGGCTGGCATCATGATTTTTTGTGAGTGAGTCTTTTCATATTTGCGCAAATTTGGTGCTTCAGCAAGGGTGGATTTCACAAAGCCTTGCAATGGCTGGTAATTCAACTAACAACAGATAACCCATCGTACATGTAAGTTGTGCTAGGCCGTATGGTGTCTGTGCATCACTCATTGTCTTGCGATCGCAAGTTAACCCCTGACCCCCCTCCCAGTGGCTTAGGGTTAACGACCTTACCAGGACTTCCTTGAGGGTGAATTTGCGTAAGCGGATGTCATCCATGAGAATCTCGTAGGGTGTCAGCTCGTACTCGATGGGAATGCGGCGGTGGTAATGGGCCGGCTCACTGATCTCCTTCAGCTTGACCCCTTGCCGCAGCTGCTGCAGCACCTGCATCCAGATCCTGGCCTGCAGCGGTGACGAACGGCAACGACGGCAATTAGACGCAGCATTGGCAACACCAGAAGCAGGAGTTGCAATGAAAGCAACAACAGCAAAAGTATCAACAGCAACAGCAACAAATGCAACAGCAACAAACACAACAGTAACAAGAGCAAGAACAAGAACAAGAGCAAGAGCAAGAGCAAGAGCAAGAGCAAGAGCAAGAGCAAGAGCAAGAGCAAGAGCAAGAGCAAGAGCAAGAGCAAGAGCAAGAGCAAGAGCAAGAGCAAGAGCAAGAGCAAGAGCAAGAGCAAGAGCAAGAGCAAGAGCAAGAGCAAGAGCAAGAGCAAGAGCAAGAGCAAGAGCAAGAGCAAGAGCAAGAGCAAGAGCAAGAGCAAGAGCAAGAGCAAGAGCAAGAGCAAGAGCAAGAGCAAGAGCAAGAGCAAGAGCAAGAGCAAGAGCAAGAGCAAGAGCAAGAGCAAGAGCAAGAGCAAGAGCAAGAGCAAGAGCAAGAGCAAGAGCAAGAGCAAGAGCAAGAGCAAGAGCAAGAGCAAGAGCAAGAGCAAGAGCAAGAGCAAGAGCAAGAGCAAGAGCAAGAGCAAGAGCAAGAGCAAGAGCAAGAGCAAGAGCAAGAGCAAGAGCAAGAGCAAGAGCAAGAGCAAGAGCAAGAGCAAGAGCAAGAGCAAGAGCAAGAGCAAGAGCAAGAGAGCAAGAGCAAGAGCAAGAGCAAGAGCAAGAGCAAGAGCAAGAGCAAGAGCAAGAGCAAGAGCAAGAGCAAGAGCAAGAGCAAGAGCAAGAGCAAGAGCAAGAGCAAGAGCAAGAGCAAGAGCAAGAGCAAGAGCAAGAGCAAGAGCAAGAGCAAGAGCAAGAGCAAGAGCAAGAGCAAGAGCAAGAGCAAGAGCAAGAGCAAGAGCAAGAGCAAGAGCAAGAGCAAGAGCAAGAGCAAGAGCAAGAGCAAGAGCAAGAGCAAGAGCAAGAGCAAGAACAAGAACAAGAACAAGAACAAGAACAAGAACAAGAACAAGAACAAGAACAACAACAAGAACAAGAACAACAACAACAATAACAACAATAACAACAATAACAACAATAACATCAGAAACAGATATTTCATAAGCAACCGCAGTAATAATGAGCAGCAATGGGAAGGGACAAAGGAGATCAAAAGGGAGAAAAACAAACCAAAATGACACAATCAGTGAATATGGTGATGAGCAAACAAGACAGATCTGAAACTAGAATAGTAGCCAAGGCATAGAAGATGCTTAGCATAATCAGCCAACCATTAGGTTCACCATTAGTTATTGCACAAGCCTGCTCAATACAGGCCGGACAAAAATAGAAATCAATTTCCTATTCGGTCTCAAGGGCCTTGGTGCCAAGTTGGTGGAACAAGAACAATCTCATGGGGGAGAGGGGGGGGGTGTCTTATTTTCCTGATAAATATTCATGAGATGTCATCACGGCAGCATGGTGACAATATTTGGATACGGGAGACTATATTATGGAGAGGCAACGCCGAACACTCTTTACTCGTATGGAATGCAATCTATCTGATGGGCAATTATTGGGGCGATGGGGCCGACACGGACAGACGCCCACGTCTCTGTCATCCAAGGGGCTTACCCACTGCTTGGGCTGGATGTCTTCTAGGTGAGCATCATTTTCATCCCCAGGGCCATCGTGACGTAGACTCTGTAGACTCTATGCACAGACCCCGAGAAAAAACAAACCGCACCATAAAAAAACCGCACCATAAAACAAGCCCAAACAAAACATCAATCAGCATCACCTTAATACAGTCACCGATCCATTTGGAAAATTTGATATATATTTTTTTTTACCAGCCCCCCTGAGGTAGGATACACCATTTGCAAGGGACAAAGAATCGCATCCACACTTTGTCCCACCCAGCATGTACATGAGATGGGGACCTAGCGCATCTGTGTAAATTTCAGCTCAACACATCAACCAATTCATGAGAAAACGGTAGAAAAAAAACCCCTTTAAAATGCTAACCCTTTTTCCAGACATGGAGGCACCTTTGTTAAGTTTGTTCCAACGATAGTCTGTGGGCAATCATTGGTAACCAATGTGAATTTGTGATTTGGTAATCCTACAAGGATGCTGTTAATGTTGAGTTTTTTATAGTTATGATTTATTATTAACATCTTCCGATGGTCAGGCTTTATTATATATACATAAAGCTGCCAACTTATCTTAAAGGAAATTAGGAATACTTCTGCTAAAACAGAGGAATCACAGAGCAAACTACATAGGACTACATGTGTATTTCCAAGCCAAAAATAGGAATCTGTTGTCAAGAGATTGTCAAAAATAAGTACATGTACATGGTATTTACACACAAAAAAGAGAAAATGTTTCCTCCAAAATAGGAAAGGTTGGCAGTTACATGTATGTATACATCTGTATGGAGTATTAAGGTACATGTAGCTGACAGAGTATCTGTATTGCCCAAACACTCAACCAGATGAAGGGATAAATGCAAATGAATTGAATACATGTACATGAATATTCATATGTACTAAGTTCCTCCCCCGGCCGTGAGGAGATCAATGAAATGAAATTGGGTTGATGGTGGTGAGGAAGGGGGGGGGGGTGTGCGGGGCTGTCCAGTGCGGGTCGACGGTGTCGACTGAGTGACCATTACCTTCTTGCTGGAGGCAATGACCTGGAGGAAGGAGGACAGGTCCTGAGCCTCTGCCAGCAAGGCTCGGCAGACGGCCTGGTAGTGGCTGGACGCTCCCTCCGGTTCCAGTAAATGACCACTGCACACCTACGGTCAACACACACACACAAAACAGACAACAAAAGCCCATCAAAACCAATGCATTTGTAGAAATGTGATAACAAGATCAGACTTGAAGGTTTGCATGCTGGAAAAACTAAGCAGAAGGTTTGCGGTGACACCATGTTTATGTACATGTGTACATGTATATCTTCTCTTTCAAGAAGTGTGGTACTTATCGTTTCGGGTAGTGTGTACTCTGCCCGTCGTGAGGAGACTGCTGGATTCCACCTACTGTACCATCGGTGTATAGAAAAGAGATACATGTACATGTACATGGTGTCACTGCAAACCTTCCACTTAGCAATTACGCAATGTGAATACCGGTACTACAATTCAATGGAAAGTCCATAAAAAGTAACCCATGCATTTGTAGCAATGTGCTTATCATCACGGTCTCCATCGCCTCATACAGGATGCCTCCATTGCTCAACTACATGTACATGATTGCAGGGCAGTTGCGAGCGGTAAAAATATCACGACACATTTCATTCCAATTAAAATGGTTGCAAACTACGGAGCTGACTTGAATGACCACAATAATAAATTGAACAAAATTGGCGAAGAAAACATGGACTGGACTGGGTCTTGAACCCGAGACCTCTGGTTTTGCGTACCGGCATTCTTCTCATTTGCGCTATCCAGCCCTTAGATGATGGCCTTCCCTAATAGTCAGTCAGACGCAATTATATCTCCAGGGATCACACCCCCGCCCAATTTTTGCCAATTGGATCATAATGTTACTTAAAAAACAAACAAACTGACATTCAAATCCCAATACAAACCTTTCCCAAATCTCCTTCACAGGTTCTACTTGGACTGAAATGTCAGGCCAATTTGAAAATGGCAATTCAAGTGTGTGAACGCTAAAATCCCAATCAAAATCAAAATCCATCTTGCATTTTTCTTGCAGAGAATTGAAAATCGGCTAGTGACATCCCACAATTCAATGCGCGCAGATAAACATTCAGTGCCACCATGATGAACTGCTTATTACCACATGATTACATGCGATATGAGCACTACAATTCAATGCGCTCTAACACTTTGTACAACACATACAGTTCTAGGCACGGTATAGCTTCCAGTTGGTCACTCTGGGTGACAATTATGCAAAGTGCTGAAAAAATAAAAAAAATTGCTTAACAGTTGAAACTTCATGTCAGCTGCCATATATAAATATTATAATTTTACAATTGTGTATGCACCTCATATTTACAAACCTGACATGCATGCATTTTGAATGGCTAGTCAGGCCACTGAACTGACAGTCTATGGTGGCCTCACTGGCCTGAGTCAAATTTTAGCGGCCAATGGCAGCTGGGCCACCACTATCAAACGACTCCAATGTTTCGAACATTAGCACACAAGGACAAAAATATGGACGGACTAAAAGGCAGGACATTCTGACGCCCGCCATATTTTTGCATTAGTGCAAATAAAATGTTTGTTGTTTTATTATTTGAAAGTTGGGGCTTATATGGATTATTTGCGTGCTTGATGCGCGCACCCAATGTGCAGAATTTGTATGCTGGATGATCTAAGCACGGCTGTATTCATCCTGACGGAGCAGCAGCCACACGCTTGGCCATCTGCATTGAAAATCAATGCGAATCAATCGGGCAACCAGCCAAGACAGTGCCGCAGACCCAGTACCGGTCTGCGGGAGGTAATTACATTCAAGACCATCGCGAACTCACTATTACCCCCCACCCCCCCCCCACTACTCAAAAACAAAATATGGATGTTTACATCCTTAATCTACACAGTCCACGGAGTTGTAATACCACAAGGGCCTCTGTGAGCCTACTCAATTCTCTACAAGGAACACTGAGTAATTAAATATCAAAGTGCATGTACATATGCATAGCTAGCCGTTACTCTAACTGTTCACCATGTTTGAAAAACAAATGGCAACAACAATTTTTTTAATTGATTGAGACTTGAACCCAAGACCTCTTGCTTAAAGCCCCTACACAACATTGGTCGAGGTCAAAGAATAGCATCTATACGTTGTCTGATGATCTGATCCAATATATGCATGAAATAGCACATCTGTGAAAATTTCAGCTCAATCCACCAACCAGCATTCAACGCCGTACTATTCCAAAAAATAGTTTAGATCTCGTAGAGACGTAAACTATTTCTTTTACTCATTTCTCCCAAAATGCAACATTTTGGGCAGAAATTTTTCAGTG